>JANAVB010037618.1:761624-801624 GCA_029216955.1 Iris pallida | reverse complement strand
AGTTAAGTGGGGCTAATTATAAGGGCACATATCTTTTTGATCGGGGCTAGCCAGGTTGGGAGGAACTTTTGCTAGGGCTATCAAAATATTTCACTCAGGGGGCTGTCCAATGCCCACAGCCCCCCAAACCCAAAAAATTACTCTCGTTTCTAAATTTCACTCTCTCTTCACAAACCCTAGCTTTCTTCTTCTTCTTCTTCTATCCATCTTCTTCTTCTCCACCATTTCCATTCTTACGTCTTCATCAAAACCCTAATTTTTTTCTCATCATCATCATCATCTTCTTTTCCTCCACCATCTCCATCAAAACACTACTTTACTTCTCTTTCCCAATTTCGATGGCACCCAAAAAATTAAATAAACCCTAAAATGTATGGAAATAAAGGTTAAATACTTTTTTCCTCACAAAGAATGTATGGAAATAAATCCTAAAATGCATATTTCACTCTATTATCAAGATTGAAATAAACTCTAACATGTTTTTTTTATTCGGGAATGTCGACTTTAGGACTGCCAGAAATTGTAGCAGTCCTGAAAAGAACTTGCTGTACAACAAGTATCTTTCAGGACTGCCTCAATTTCTGGCAGTCCTCAATATGTCTAGCACTGCCAGAAATTGTGGTAGTCATGTTGTAGAGCATGTCCCTTTCAGGACTGCCACAATTCCTGGCAGTCCTCGTTACTTCTAGGACTGCCAGCAATTGTGGCAGTCCTGTTGTACATCGAGTCTATTTCAAGACTGCCACAATTTCTGGCAGTCCTCATTACTTCTAGGACTGCCAGCAATTGTGGCAGTCATGTTGTACATCGAGTCTATTTCAAGACTGTCACAATTTCTGGTAGTCCTCAATACTTCTAGGACTGTCAGAAATTGTGGCAGTCCTGATATGAACCCAATTATTCTACAACTAGGATTTCTTCCATAGTTTTCTTCTACAACTAGGATTTTATGCATAATTTTTCTATTAATAAAAAAAAAATTGGTTAATAGACTAATAGATTTGATAGATTTGATAACCCAATTTCTTCTACAACTAGGGTTTCATCCATAATGCCCAAACAAGAACAAGAAAAATAAAGTAGGGTTTGGAGAAAAAGATCTGAGAAATTAGAAGAGAGCAAAAAATCAAAATAAACTAGGTTTGCAAAAATTGATGTTCTTGTTCTTGTTGTTCTTGTTTTTTTTCCTTGTTCTTCTTCTTCTTCTTCTTGTGAGGAATGGAGAGTGAGGAAGAAAACAAAAATTATAAGACTTATCTTTTATACCTACCACTTGGATAGCCCTGAGTAATTTTTCAGTGGCAAACTTGTAAATGATGGAAAACTAACACTTGGATAGCCCCGATCAAAATGTGTTGTGCCCTTATAATTAGCCTTAAGTGGGGGGTGTTTAATAACTCTTGCTTGGATTGGAGGTTTTAAGTGAGAGGGTGATTAATAAAAATATGATAGTTACCAAAATAACCTTATTACATATGTCATAAAATTAAATTTGATTGAAATTTTAGTTAGAACTTGTCAAAATATCTTCACAAATTAAGAAGCTACGGATTAACATGTTGAGAACAAGAAAAAATGGAGAAAAAAATTATGATATTTTATAAACAAATAAGGGACATTTATGACTTTTTAAACAAAACTCCTCAATCACCCTCGTTAACCCTCCGATTTGGGTGGTTAAAAAAATGGACAAAAGATTGTGAAATAAACCCTCACATAACCCTCTATAACCCTTCCTCCTAAACCTTCACCCTCAAATCAAGCATGATTTTATTTTTCCATCACTTAACCCTCTTAACCCTCGTTCCAAGCAGACCCTCAATGCAGCATTTCAGCATCCTTAATTGATTGTACTTCATCAGCATTGTTTTTGCGGCACCACCCTCATCTCCCGCAATTGGAGGGATAATCCTCCCTACATAAAGCAGCCCCAAAGTACACAACCTTTGGCAACTCAAAAGTAAAAAGACAATGAAGAAGGTTTTAGGTGTCTTCAGGAGGCATCTGCTGTGTGTCTCATTCCTTTCAGCACTGTTTAGCTTCTAAGTAAACAAAACAATGTTTTTTTTTAGTTTCGAGTCCTCGGTCTGCAAACAAACCGATTTACCGTTTTTTACTGGCTAACGGCCTTCCTTGCCAGTGTCACAAGCAATTCTACAGCCGTGCTATTCTGCACGCGTGCGTGCTCGTGCCCAGCTGGAGACGGTGGAGCACGAGAGGGGAGAGGGGGGCGGACGGTGGCTCGTGCGAGTACACGATCGAGTACTGTGCAAGCCATACCGCATTTTTTTTTTCCGGCAATTATATATCCTAACATTGGGATTGCCAGTACTGCACGCCCAATCTTGCTGCTGCTGCAAGACATTGAATATACGGTCAACGTTCAAGCCAATAGATTCAGCTGGAGCCTCCATAGTTTGAGGCTGAGCATGTGAGAGCAACTCACAGAAAATGATCAAATCCTCTTTGCTTGAGATGCACTCTTCTTTGCTATCAATTCTAAGTAGCAACTGAAAATTGATTCAATAGAAGGGTTTTGACTTTGAAAGAAGAAGACCATGTGAAGTAACACCAAAGGTTTAGCTAGGCTGAGAAGTTTGAGGTTTAGAAATAAGAGCAATAGACTACTCCAATATCATGTTCCCAAAAATCTTGAGAGAAATTAATTGAACATTTGTTGGTGGCTAAATTGAAGTGAACAGAGAGGCAAGTTTTCGTCTCCAACCCAAATATCCTTGTTGATAGTTTGCCCAGATGTTACATTTCAAACAGATACTTTGAGAAATATTGAGATCAACACTGAAGAACTTTCTAAAAGGAAAAAAAAAAATTAAAAAGGATGATGGAGAAGATGAAAAGTCCCAATAAGGTCTTCTACTATAATAGTTATCAAGGACTAACCGAACAATGAAGTATTGTGTTATGATAAGAGTCTCCATCTCTCTTTACCAAGTACTAGTAGTGTCTGATTGAATGATATAAGTTGAGGATTCCCAAACCTCCTTCCTTTTTGCTTCTAGATACTGAACTTTCAGTTGACAAACCAATTCAAAGAAGTTACCACTTCAGCTCCGTTACAAAGGAAGGTTATTATTATGAAGGAATGAGATTTCTCTTCCAACCAGTGAGATGTTTCTTAACCTTTTCTGCCATAGACACCAATATCAATTCTACTCGAACATTCCAGTCTAAGAGGCAATTCCAAATAAGATATTAAAAATGACTTATTCTTTTTGCAATTGAAATAGAAAGCCAAATGACTGATCATCGTCCAAATATGAAGATAAGAAAGTAGTCCTTTTTCCTGTCTAAGAGGCAAAATGGTCAAGTGATATTGATGGTGGATGTGGGAGGCAATTGAGATTTATTTACTGTGGTGGATATGAGAGGCATTGGGCGATGATGAACTATTGGTGTTGAAGAATTCGAGGCGCAGGAGCAACATGCAAAGTACACCATCCAATTCCGCAAGCAAGTGATTGTGTGCTAGACTCTCCATCAGAAAACCATAGTACTATTATGAAGTTTGTCAGTGTGCGTGTTGTTACATAAGGCGATTGGCAATCAAATTATTCATGGTGGATGTATCATTAGGGAGTTCTATTATTATTATACAAAGTTAAAGCATAGTTTTAGAATCAATATAAGGAAGACTAGGAAGTCCTACTATTGATATTCAAAGAGAAACAAGAGAATCAACTAAAAAGTACATTTGGAGGACTTCTTCCCTCTAATTAATATCCAAGTGTTTGTTTCTCCTTATTCTTTCTCCATCAAGCAAATGCATCCCATCTACATATACATATTAATTGGGGATCAATCTCCCTACTTCGTAAATCGGTATCAAATTCATTTATAATCTGGTATATCTATAGAAATAACCTTTTGCTACTTGCTTAATTATCGATCAATTTCTATGAACATGTGAATCTAATACAAGCAATAAGAAACATCGACCCATACAAAGTTAAGGGAAATTCCATGAAAGATTGGGGGGTTGGGGGGGGGGGGGGGGGGGGGGGGGGGTGGGGTTTGGGGTTGGGAAAGATAGATAGTGTTGGAGATTTTCCTTGACTTGAGAAGAGCTTGCTCTCTTTCAAGCCTAGAAAGATAGTCCCACATTGGAAAAGCATCCAAGTGAGTATCTCAATATAATACCAAGTGAGGTGTTGAGAGATGCACATGGGGTGGTGACCCTAAGGAGGAAACCATGTGGGATATTTTACTAGGAGGTAAGGTTAAGACTTCATGAAGAAAGCATTAACGCTTTTGTCACTCTCTTTGATTTATTCCCTTTGGAGCTAAGCCCCAAAGGGAATAAATCCAAGACTTCATGAAGAAAGCATTAAGTGACCCTAAGGAGGGAACCATGTGGGATATTTTACTATGAGGTAAGGTTAAGACTTCATGAAGAAAGCATTAATGCTTTTGTCACTCTCTTGGATTTATTTCCTTTGGAGCTAAGCCCCAAAGGGGCTTAGCGACTCGGACTCGGGCTCGGGCTCATGAGGCATAATGTGGCATTTTGTTGGCGCACTTTGATTGGCTCCGCTGATTGTGTAACACCCAGTTTTTCAAATGAGGGTAATTTTGAAATTTTATAATTATAATTATTATTTATTGATTATTATTTCATATTATAATTTTTGATAATTTTTAATCATTTTTAAACTATTTAGAATTATGACTTGTGATTTTGACATTTTACTATTGTTTGGTTTTAATTTCGAGGAATTTGTCATCCCCAGTTTTCAGGAACAGGAATATTTTTGTCATTTTGTATTTTTGAAATATTTTTGAAATTTATTTTAGTATTTATGATATTGTTTTGGGATTATTTGAGTCGGGTTCGAATTTCAGCTCAATCCGACTTGAAACGGGGACCCGGGGGTAGTTTGACTCTAGTGGGACCCATACACTAGTTAGGTATGGTCCACATGATATTAATTTTAGTCCACATGATAGAAATATTTTAGTTAGAGGTTAGACTAATTATTATGGATAAGGTTAGTGTGATTAGAGACTTTAGAATGACTAATTTAGCCTCAACCAATTAGCCCTTTCCTAATACTCATAGAATAGGTTATTGGAAACATTTTGGACCATACCATAATATGACAAATAGCCCCATATGGCCAGCCACTTTGGGAGAGGATAGGCTCAAGTTCATTTCATTATTCTCATCCACACTCTCTCTCTTGTTCTTTCCCAAATTTCTAGAGAGCAATCCCTAGCAATTTCTCCACCAAATCCTTCCATTTTGCCACCAAATCTTCTTCTTTCCTTCTCCATTCTAGCCAAGGAGGAAGCTACCCAAGTTTGGGAGGATTCGGAGCTCGTTCGTGTCCTTTTGGAATCTCTACGTGTCGGTGTCGCTCCGGGAAGGTTTTTCTTCGATTCGATCCACCGGGAGGTATAAATCCCTTCTCCTTTTCATTTCCTCATGCATATAGGTCTATTTTGAACCCATAGGAATGACCCCATGGTTGTATCTCCATTTGTGTCCATTTCGTATCCATTTGAAGGTCATAGGAGTGTCCTTTGTGTTGTGTTTGTGTCCATGTGGGAAAACCCCAAATTTGGACACACTATGTGTTGTTGTTATGTATGAATGAATTATTACATGTTTAATCTCATATTTTTGTATTGGAAATGTGTTCTATAGTGTCTCATATATATATATTAGTGTAGAGAGTGAGTTCTTGATATATTATGTTATATACTTGTGTTCTTTTGTCTCAAACTATCCAAATCCGTCATGATTTTTATCCACGTTTTTAATTTCAGCCCTAACTTAGAAATATCATAACTTCTAGCTCAAAGCTCGGTTTAATCTTCCGTTTTTTTAAAAGAAGCGTATTGAAGTTAGCTTTCCAAAAACATGTATTAATAGGCCTAATTCTTTCTGTAACTTTCTGGAAAATTATTTGAGTGTCAGTTGTACGAAAGACAAACGCGTTCTCGGTATTTTCGCGATTCCGGGAGTTTTCGGAAACGAAAACGCGATCCATTTGAAGTTTCGGAAAGCTAACACATAGATCTATAACATACTTTAATCCTAGATTTTAATTCATGCTGAGATGGTACAGTATTGATTATTAGTAGGAGTTACTATTCGACATATGCATTTTGTGCACCCTTGTGTGTAATATAATGTTCTATTTGATTTTAACCCATGTTAATGTATATACATTATGTAATTAAATAGAGAATGCAAGCATGAGTAAATATTTAAATAAATGATGTATGAGGTGTAAGTATCCTATCTAATGTAAGCATGTATAAGTATGGCTTGTAATGAATATGTAGGTTCCATAGTATGTAATGTATGGTGCATATAGTAGTGCAAGAGAATAAATGAATGATGAATGAATGCAAACATGAATGTAATATAATAATAGATGTAATATATGCAATATACAAGTTAATGAGATGTAATGTTCTATGTTAACACCCTATATTACCTCATGTACCCCCTTACACTATGTTGACACTATCACACTTGACACATTGTTCACTTACACTTTGACACTCTTTCATATGTATACACTATGTATGCCCATTTAACCCTCACTTGCCCCTTTGCCATGTTCACATACACACACATAGCCTCTTAAATAAGTATTTATGAATATAGTTAACTTAGCTATGTATGTATATTATATATATGTTAGCATATTGTGTTGTAATATATAAGTTTATATAACCATTTGAAATGCCATGATTATAGACCTAATGTTAATACCAATATATGCATGTGTATATATATGTAGACATATATAGCTTAAAGTAATAGATTACCTAGTGTATATCCAATGTGAATTCTTGCCTAGTTGAGTATTGAATAATTGCATGCTATATAGAGTTGGGTGTATGTTGGCTTGTATAGCCTTGTATTGATGTGTGCTTGCTAGGATAGTCTTGGTTAGGCCTAGTAAGACTTGCTGGGTTAGGACATGACCTAGTTTGACCTAGTTTGACTAGTGCAGTTGACCAGAGTTGACCAAGGGTTGACTTTGGCCTAGTTTGACCTAGATTCATGTAGAATGCATTGTAGTGCTTTATATTACCCTTCTGGATATGTTGTGACTTGTGCTGTCCTAATTAGGAGCCAGACACCTCTCATCGGACAGTATATTTACTTTGGATATTCAGATATCAGGCGAGTACATTCTCTGATAGTTCTTTTATTTACTTGTCAATTACTGTACTTCAGTTCTAGATACTTTTATGTGATTCTTACAACACGTATGGATATTTCTGGATTCATGTATGCGACACACATACTATTTGTCTGGCCTCTATTTCTGGAACCACTACTGGCATCACCTTCTGGAACCACTACTGGCATCACCTACTGGAATCACTACTGGAACCACCTACTGGAATTACTCTGGAATCTTTTGCTGGTATTATTACGTTTGGCTGGACTCATCTCGATTCTCGTATCATTTTCTGGATTCACTTGTACTTGTGGGCGGGGAAATATTGGAATAGGCATGTGAACATACCCAAATACTGGAACCACTCTCTTGGAATTATACTGGAACGATAGCCATCCCACACTTGGCCGAGTGTGCGGTGTGCCGTATTACCTACAGCCGTTCACATGTCGATCCCGATATTTTAAAATACACTGTTAGAGTATAGGCTGGACTCACCCTGGAACCTTTGATCACCAACTGGACTCACCTTATACTGGACTCATCTTGTACTGGAACCACCTGGTATCAGATTCATGTTGTCTGGATTTACTTGGGTTTTGCACTTGTTTATATTTATATTCTGGACTTATTATGTTACTTTAGTTCAGCTAGATTTATTTTACAGTCTTCATTGCCATCATTCTTCTCTTGTTTTAGTTACTTACTTTTCTTGTATCTTATCTGTTCTCCATACCAACACCTGTATATAAACTGCCATATTCATCAATAAAACTGTCTATAACTGCTTTATAGTTCTCTGTCATTTAATTAGAATTTTTTGATGAGTTGTACTCGTTCCTGTCCTGACTGGACCTGTTGATAAATTTTATAGATAGCCTGGAGGTTGCCTGCTAGCCTAGAGGAGACACAGTAGAGGTTGTATAGTTAGTTATTTCAGTTGTATTGAGTTGTATTTATTCTATGGATTACTGTATTGAGCTTTGAGATGTATTTCTGGGTTTATGTATCTTAGACACTTAGACTTCTATCTCCTGTATCTCTTTTAGATTTCATGTTTTATCAATCCTCATCATGCTCTACCTTAGATGTGATTGAGTCTGTATCTGCTATGTCACCCCCATTCGGGGAGTATAAACTGTTTAGTCTTATACTGTTAGATGCATTGAGACCTAGGACAGCGTTCTACCGCCGACACTGCGGCGTAGGCTGGGCGTTGTTACGTTCTCGTGCCCTAACTCTAGGGTGCGGGTCGTGACACGTTTTTAGTGGTGGCCCATGCAGGTCGAGTTTATGTAGTGGTATTCAAACTAGAGTATCTCTACAGCCTGCAGTAGGATTAGGATATTTTGGGGTACTCAATCACATTAGGAAAAACTCTTAATCAGATTCCTTTTATCCAATTGCTGCTTATTGATTTCCCTTGAATATAAACTATCCTCCCTTGATTTTTTTACTTCATTCTCAGTAATTGCTTTTTGGTTTGACCCGTCTTCATGATAGTTATGAAGACAATTTTATCGCTTTGGTTCGGGGGATACTATCGAGAGGCTGGCCACCTCTCGTCCTGTTCATCAGGGCCTCGAGACCGCAGCTCTTGTTGTGCCGACTCAGGTTGGCATTTCTGCTACATTGGAGGTGCACCTCTATCTGTACAGAGATTTTCTCCCATCATTTCTGATTTCTCTCAGCAGCGGTGATTCATGCAGCATCAGCAGCAGACCAGGAAAAACCAGCAGGGCGAGCTATCGTCAGGACAGTCAAGGATGCGCAGACCATTGGAGATCTTGCTGCAAGTTCTGTTCTTCTCAATTTCATTCCCGCAATTGTCTTTTATAATTACCTTGAAATTCGATTCTATCTGTTCCTTGTTGATTGATTAATTTTGTCATGTTACTCTTTTGTTGTGTTTGTTTTTTTCTTCTGAGAAAATTATATGGGCTAGGTCGCCTAAATCATGGAATCTAGAATCCTCGATAGTCGTGTTAGTTGGCATAGTGAGGACATGTAGTCAGATTTTGGATGTATTCTCAGGTATGGAAATTTAAGGTTTTCGCCGTCGCATACGGCAGTGCAAAAATTTTAAATACCATGAACCTAGAGGTACGTACCTTAGTCAAGGACTCTGTGATTATCGTAGCCTTGCTCACTAGCATGATGAAGACTCTGGACAACATGATTTTAGACAGACGCATATGATTAACAGATTGTATCTTGAGAAGGTTTAAACATCATACCCTTTTGATTGTTATAAATGACTTAGGAGTAGGGATATTTAGTTTTGTAGAGCTTATTCATAGGTAGTTCCTTCATAGTATAATGGTATGATGACTTGTAGAGTGTCTGTACCCTAGAGGTGATAGTTAACATTGGTGTTAGAATAGTAACCCATTGCAGATAATTCTCCTGTTATCTATAATACCAACCAGTTACACATAGGATGTTAGTATGCCTTACATCCTTGATGATTATTACTACTTTTTCTTACCTTTTCCAGTGAGGCACCCATGACCAGAGCCTGCCTTTGAGTATAGTTGTAGTTTCACCTAAGACCGAGAGGTCTATTTGCATAGATAGATTGCAGATGATATTGGCATATGGGATATAGGTTAGTTGGTATCTATAGGCCATTGTTGAATAGGGTTATAAACATGTTGTTTAGCCTATACTTGGTTCAGTTTTTCATTTTAGTTAAGTTCCCTTCGTGTTGAGTTCCTTTGTGTTGATCACCTTTATTGGCAGTGTACAGACCCTTCACTAGATACCATGTCCCCTTGATTCAGACCATTCATCCTTAGCCTAGTTCTAAGCATTGTTTCAGACCCTTATAAGTTTAGTCTGCCTTAACCCTTGGTTGATCAGTCATGTATATATATAGATGATATACTTAGGATATATGTGATAGGTTGTTGTTCTTGAGCATATATATATATATGTGGTATTTGGTATTCATGTGCTTAGCGTGTAGGTATTTAGTTATAGGTAACTTGATAGGATTGGGAAGTTAAGAGCTAGTCTATTATAGAGTTTCTCTTTTGCTAAATTCTAGTTGCCAACACCTAGATAGCTAGCATAGGTAAAACCCTAAGAAGTTGACCAGTTGATGACCAAGTACTTGGATGTTGAGAAATTGACTAGTGATCGACCATTGACTATGTTTGACATAGAAGGGGGTGCGATCATCTTAATTTCGATGACGAAATTTTTATAAGGTGGGTAGGATTGTAACACCCAGTTTTCCAGATGAGGGTAATTTTAAAATTTTGTAATTATAATTATTATTTATTGATTATTATTTCATATTATGATTTTTGGTGATTTTTAATCATTTTTAAACTATTTAGAATTATGACTTGTGATTTTGACATTTTACTATTGTTTGGTTTTAATTTCGAGGAATTTGTCATCCCCAGTTTTCAGGAACAGGGATATTTTTGTCATTTTATATTTTTAAAATATTTTTGAAATTTATTTTAGTATTTATGATATTGTTTTGGGATTATTTGAGTCGGGTTCGAATTTCAGCTCAATCCGACTTGAAACGGGGACCCGGGGGTAGTTTGACTCTAGTGGGACCCATACACTAGTTAGGTATGGCCCACATGATATTAATTTTAGTCCATATGATAGAAATATTTTAGTTAGATGTTAGACTAATTATTATGGATAAGGTTAGTGTGATTAGAGACTTTAGAATGACTAATTTTGCCCCAACCAATTAGCCCTTTCCTAATACTCATAGAATATGTTAGTGGGGGCATTTTGGACCTTACCATAATAGGACAAATAGCCCCATATGACCAGCCACTTTGGGAGAGGATAGGCTCAAGTTCATTTCATTATTCTCATCCACACTCTCTCTCTTGTTCTTCCCCAAATTTCTAGAGAGCAATCTCTAGCAATTTCTCTACCAAATCCTTCTATTTCGCCACCAAATGTTCTTCTTTCCTTCTCCATTTTAGCCAAGGAGGAAGCTACCCAAGTTTGGGAGGATTCGGAGCTCGTTCGTGTCCTTTTAGAATCTCTACGTGTCGGTGTCGCTCCGGGAAGGTTTTTCTTCGATTCGATCTACCGGGAGGTATAAATCCCTTCTCCTTTTCATTTCCTCATGCATATAGGTCTATTTTGAACCCATAGGAATGACCCCATGATTGTATCTCCATTTGTGTCCATTTCGTGTCCATTTGAAGGTCATAGGAGTGTCCTTTGTGTTGTGTTTGTGTCTATGTGGGAAAACCCCAAATTTGGACACACTATGTGTTGTTGTTATGTATGAATGAAATATTACATGTTTAATCTCATATTTTTGTATTGGAGATGTGTTCTATAGTGTCTCATATATATATATATATTAGTGTAGAGAGTGAGTTCTTGATATATTATGTTATATACTTGTGTTCTTTTGTCTCAAACTACCCAAATCCGTCATGATTTTTATCCATATTTTTAATTTCAGCCCTAACTTAGAAATATCATAACTTCTAGCTCAAAGCTCGGTTTAATCTTCGGTTTTTTTTTAAAAGAAGCGTATTGAAGTTAGATTTCCAAAAACATGTATTAATAGGCCTAATTCTTTATGTAACTTTTTGGAGAATTATTTGAGTGTCAGTTGTACGAAAGACAAACGCGTTCTCGGTGTTTTCGCGATTCCGGGAGTTTTCGGAAATGAAAATGCGATCCGTTTGAAGTTTCGGAAAGCTAACACATAGATCTATAACATACTTTAATCCTAGATTTTAATTCATGCTGAGATGGTACAGTATTGATTATTAGTAGGAGTTACTATTCGGCATATGCATTTTGTGCACCCTTGTGTGTAATATAATGTTCTATTTGATTTTAACCCATGTTAATGTATATACATTATGTAATTAAATAGAGAATACAAGCATGAGTAAATGTTTAAATAAATGATGTATGAGGTGTAAGTATCCTATCTAATGTAAGCATGTATAAGTATGGCTTGTAATGAATATGTAGGTTCCATAGTATGTAATGTATGGTGCATATAGTAGTGCAAGAGAATAAATGAATGATGAATGAATGCAAGCATGAATGTAATGTAATAATAGATGTAATATATGCAATATATAAGTTAATGAGATGTAATATTCTATGTTAACACAAATCCTATATTACATCATGTACCCCCTTACACTATGTTGACACTATCACACTTGACACATTGTTCACTTACACTTTGACACTCTTTCATATGTATACACTATGTATGCCCATTTAACCCTCACTTGCCCCTTTGCCATGTTCACATACACACACATAGCCTCTTAAATAAGTATTTATGAATATAGTTAACTTAGCTATGTATGTATATTATATATATGTTAGCATATTGTGTTGTAATATATAAGTTTATATAGCCATTTGAAATGCCATGATTATAGACCAAATGTTTATACCAATATATGCATGTGTATATATGTGTAGACATATATAGCTTAAAGTAATAGATTACCTAGTGTATATCTAATGTGAATTCTTGCCTAGTTGAGTATTGAATAATTGCATGCTATATAGAGTTGGGTGTATGTTGGCTTGTATAGCCTTGTATTGATGTGTGCTTGCTAGGATAGTCTTGGTTAGGCCTAGTAAGACTTGCTGGGTTAGGACATGACCTAGTTTGACCTAGTTTGACTAGTGCAGTTGACCAGAGTTGACCAAGGGTTGACTTTGGCCTAGTTTGACCTAGATTCATGTAGAATGCATTGTAGTGCTTTATATTACCCTTCTGGATATATTGTGACTTGTGCTGTCCTAATTAGGAGCCAGACACCTCTCATCGGACAGTATATTTACTTTGGACATTCAGACATCAGGCGAGTACATTCTCTGATAGTTCTTTCATTTACTTGTCAATTACTGTACTTCAGTTCTAGATAGTTTTATGTGATTCTTACAACACGTATGGATATTTCTGGATTCATGTATGCGACACACATACTATTTGTCTGGCCTCTATTTCTGGAACCACTACTGGCATCACCTTCTGGAACCACTACTGGCATCACCTACTGGAATCACTACTGGAGCCACCTACTGGAATCACTCTGGAATCTTTTGCTGGTATTATTACGTTTGGCTGGACTCATCTCGATTCTCGTGTTATTTTCTGGATTCACTTGTACTTGTGGGCGGAAAAATATTGGAATAGGCATGTGAACATACCCAAATACTGGAACCACTCCCTTGGAATTATACTGGAACGATAGCCATCCCACACTTGGCCGAGTGTGCGGTGTGCCGTATTACCTACAGCCGTTCACATGTCGATCCCGATATTTTAAAACACACTGTTAGAGTATAGGCTGGACTCACCCTGGAACCTTTGATCACCAACTGGACTCACCTTATACTGGACTCATCTTGTACTGGAACCACCTGGTATCAGATTCATGTTGTCTGGATTTACTTGGGTTTTGTACTTGTTTACATTTATATTCTGGACTTATTATGTTACTTTAGTTCAGCTAGATTTATTTTACAGTCTTCATTGCCATCATTCTTCTCTTGTTTTAGTTACTTACTTTTCTTGTATCTTATCTGTTCTCCATACCAACACCTGTATATAAACTGCCATATTCATCAATAAAACTGTCTATAACTGCTTTATAGTTCTCTGTCATTTAATTGGAATTTCTTGATGAGTTGTACTCGTTCCTGTCCTGACTGAACCTGTTGATAAATTTTACAGATAGCCTGGAGGTTGCCTGCTAGCCTAGAGGAGACACAGTAGAGGTTGTATAGTTAGTTATTTCAGTTGTATTGAGTTGTATTTATTCTATGGATTACAGTATTGAGCTTTGAGATGTATTTCTGGGTTTATGTATCTTAGACACTTAGACTTCTATCTCCTGTTTCTCTTTTGGATTTCATGTTTTATCTATCCTCATCATGCTCTACCTTAGATGTGATTGAGTCTGTATCTGCTATTTCACCCCCATTCGGGGAGTATAAACTGTTTAGTCTTATACTGTTAGATGCATTGAGACCTAGGACAGCGTTCTACCGTCGACACTGCGGCTTAGGCTGGGCGTTGTTACGTTCTCGTGTCCTAATTCTAGGGTGCGGGTCGTGACAGATTGTGCAAGCAGTTATGGCCTTGAGTCGGTTATTGGAAAGATTGATTCAAATATGATTTGAATTAATTCAGATCCACTCTTTGTGGGATTTGAAATTAATTCGTGGCTATCTTTGTGGGATTTGAATCTTTTAATTAATATCTTTCCAGAACTGATTGGACGGCCAGGGCTTCCACCCTCTCTCTATTAATACTCCCTTCTGGCCTCCTTTGGAGGGCGATCCGAAAATAGAAATCATAGAGAGAGAGATGCTACCGCCATTGCAAGTCCAGAAAATTCGAGGAGTCAAAACAGAGGTGACTTCGAGCGTTCCAGATGTTCTTCGAACTTGCTGGTTCCTGGAAGCAGATCGTATGGGACGAATCTTGCTTTGAGCAACGGTGTTTTTACACCCCAGCAACTTCTCTCTATTTCATCTTTCGTTAGATTATTGTAACTCGTTTTGTCCCTATTTTAACTTGTTTGCAAGGAAGAACAAGAGATATAATTTTCTTTCTATTTCTGCATTGTAATCTTATTACTATTGTTATTTTGATCTTCGTGGATCTTGAGGTTGTTCAGTACAAAAGTTTTTTTTTGCTCACACCCTCTGATCTCGTTCGCACCTGTTTTCCATCTAATTTCTCGCCCCGGGACTAACAATCTCAAAGCAAGATTAGACAAATGGAAAACTCCTATGCTTCTCTTCTCGATACTAGCTTTAACAAGTTAGAGAAGTTCGATAGAGAGCACTACCAGATATGGAAGAGGAAGGTTAGCCTCAATCTTCAACTCGTAGATGTTGATCAAGTGTTGACAGAGGACGAACCGATCATTCCAGAGGGTGGCAACGCAACCAGAATTGTCGCTACAACTACCAAGCAGATGAAGTGGAGGAGAGAAGATAACCTCTGCAGGCTGCTTATTCTCAACTCCATGGAAGATTCTCTGGCAGAATCCTACTCTAAGAAAGTGATGGCCAGAGAAATCTGGAAGTCTGTAGAGAAACTGTATAAAGACGATGAGAGCAGAAACAAGATATTTATCGTCAAAAAATATCACAAGTGGCTCTTTGAAGACGAGAAGGCGATGCTTCCTCAGGTGGAGTTTCTGAAACATCGTCAGAAACTGGACAACGAAAAGATGCCCCTCGAGGACAAGTTTGCCGTTGGAGGGATAGTCTCCAAACTCCCTTATGGATGGAGCAAGCTCTATGCGACCATGCACAAGAAGAAACTCGAGATCAGTCTGGAAGATCTCCTGCAAGAAATCCATGTTGAAGACCAGATAAGGGCTCAACAGAAGGTGGATGCTCTATCCAAGCAGTTGGCCAAGGCCAACTTAGTGCAGACAAGGGACTCTAAGGGGAAGCAGGCGGCTTCTCACCACAATAAGGACTTCACTAATCTGAAAGTGAAGGGACCTTCTTTTAAAAAGCCGAAGTCTAAGTCAAATGTGACTTGCTTTAACTATGGCAAGAAGGGCCACTACAAGAGTGAATGCAGATCCAAGCCCAAGTAGTCACAGCAAAGTGAGCCTAATAAGGTTTCAGTGATTATTGACGGTATTGCTATAATTGCTCAGGTCACTTCGGTGGAGGCTAACTCTGACTGGTAGGTCGACACTGGTGCCACCTACCACGTCTGCTCGAGCAAGGAATGGTTCACCACATACCAGCAAACCTCTGAAAAGGTTATGGAGGCGAATCAGGCACAAGATGAAGTTCAAAGAATCGGGACGGTGGAGCTGAAACTGACCTCCGAGAAAACTCTGATGCTTCAAGGTATAAAGCATGTTCCCATGATTGCAAAGAACTTGATCTCTGGAGGCCTGCTCTGCAACGCAGGCCTGAGGATGGACATCAATATTGGCCAGATGGTGATGTCTCTTAAAGGAATGTACTTCGAAAAATCTTTCTATGCCGAAGAAATGTTTAAGCTTCAGCTTGTAACCCACTCAGAGAATATTAATGCTATCTCCAATTCCGATTATACTCTTGAGTTATGGCATAATAGACTAGGACATATTTATTGTAAAAGGATTAACAAAATGCCTAGTCTATGACTTATCTCCAAATGTGAGGATAAGGTGGAGAAGTGTAAAGGGTGTGCTCAGAAAAAAATCACAAGAAAACTCTTTCATCGGGTCAATCGAAGCCCAGATCTTCTGGAGTTGGTACACTCCGATATCTGTGACTTCAAACAATTCTCCACGAAGGTCGGGATGAAGTACTTTATAACCTTCACCGATGACTTCTCAAAGTACGCATTCGTCTACTTGCTCAAGACTAAAGACGAAGCATTCGAGAAGTTCAAGGAGTTCAGGGTCAACGATAAAAGGCAAACTGGACAACAAATCAAGAGGTTGAGGAGTGATCGAGGAGGAGAATATCGGTCTCATGATTTTGCATCATATTGTAAAGAACATGGAATCATCAACGAGACTACTGCTCCGTATTCTCCTCAGTCCAACGGAGTAGCAGAAAGGAAGAACATAACATTGACAGAAATGATGAACTAATTGTTGTTGACTGCGGGTTTTCCAAAGTGTTTTTAGGAAGAAGCTGCATTGACGGCCACATTTATTCTGAACAGAGTGTTGTATGCAACTTCTGATATTACTCCTCGTGAACTCTGGTTCAAAGTCAAACCCAACTTGAATATCATTCGAGTGTGGGGGTGTCTTGCATATGTGAAGCTCCCGAATCTGAAAATTCAGAAGCTCGGAACAAGGACTACAAAGACGATCTTCTTGGGGTATGTCGAGAAGAGTGATGCTCGAAGGTTCTTTGACTTGGAGTCTAACCATGTCATCGAATCTCGTGACACAGAGTACTTTGAAGGCAAATTTGCAAGGCACAAAAATTTTGTTCTCGCGGACATTCCAGAGAATAATGATGGTACAAAGGAAGCTGATGTTTCCAACGATGTAGTAGTCCAAGAAGAAGTTGTTGTTGATGAAACAACGTTTGAACCAGAACTCGCAGAGCCGTCAGCTAAGCGAGTGAGAAGGCTGAAAGACTTCGGAGATGACTTTGTCACCTATCATGTGGAAGCAGATCCGCTTACCTATGATGAGGCGATGAAGACTAGAGATGCTATCTTCTAGAAGGAGGCGGTGAATGACGAGTTTGACTCTCTCACCTCCAATAACACATGGGTGTTAGTAGATCTACCTGAAGGAGCAAAATCCATCGGATGTAAATGGATCTTCAAGAAGAAGATGAAGGCCGATGGAACTATTGACAAGTTCAAGGCCATGCTGGTAGCCAAAGGGTTTTCTCAGAAACAGGAGATAGACTACTTTGACACGTACGCTCCATTAGCACGAATGACCACCATCAGAATGTTAATCACTCTAGCAGCTATACATAAGTTGGTGATACATCAGATGGATGTAAAAACGGTATTCCTTAATGGTGAGCTGACCGAAGAGATTTTCATGCAACAGCCAGATGGATTTGTCGTCAAAGGTCTGTAGAAGCATGAAAAATATGGGATTTATGCGGGTCACAATTTGCCGCATAAGTACTTTGGTCCAAAATGGTCGGCATAAAGGAGAGCCGCATGACAGATTCAGCACCCTATGCGGCCCGTCGACAACCAGACTGATTCGAGCCGCAGAAGAAAGATACGTGGTCAAGTTGATTAGTCCGTCTGATAAAGCTGACAAATTCTGTCAAAACTGACAAAAATGACAACTCTGGCACTCTGAAAAAAAGATAATACATGATCAGACAAAATGTCATGTCACTAAAAACAGGGTTCATGTGCTTAGACATAGTCATGCAGCCAGAAGGATTGCTACCCAAGCCACATGAACCTTATGCGGCTCAAACATATACGACTCTAAAGTCTCTGAGCTTCAGGTGGCCAAGGGTGACTGTAACCTAAGCCGCATGAGCTTTATGCGGCCCAAAATACAGAATTTATGCGGCTAAAAAGTCCTTAAGCTACATGCGGACTAAGGAAGGCTGCGACTTAAGCCACATGAGTCTTATGCGGCCCAACATGGCCGAAAACTGAAAGACTCATGCGGCTCAAAATAATTTCTATCCTGCGATAGGACACGTGGCAGGCTGACCAAGTATCAACCACCCAGATTTACTACAACAAAATCCCAACAAATTGCCAACTGACAGCCAAAGAGCGAGTCTTCACGTACTAATTAGCCACGTGGCCACGGGCCATCTATACGGCTCAAAACACCTATCACTATAAATAGCAGGGTGTCACACCCCTGCAAAAGGCTGGCAACCTTCGAAAGGCAATTTCTTCAAGAGCTAAGGACTGCGTCGGATAGTCCAAAGAGTAAGGTAGAGTTGATACACTTTCCCGAGCCTCCACCTTCACCCCCCAGAATCAAAAACTAAACAATTGTACTTAGATTATTTTCTAGGATTTCTTTCTAGGCTTTTCTTTGTACAAGCGAGTTTGCAATCAATTTTAATATTTCTGCAATACATGTCTTTGATATTTAATGGCAAACACGATGGAGACTCTGCTGGGGACTTCCTTCTCCACTGATGACAAACTGGTGACGTAATCCGACGCGTCCAAGCTCGGCTCTACGCTGTAAATGCTTGTGGTTCGTTTTGACCAACAAGCCTTCGAAAAAATACTCTCTGAAGAGAGCGCCAGTCCGTCACAGAAGCGAGCCAACCCAAAGAGAACTTGCAGGACATCGGTACGCAAAACTGTTGCCCCCGACCAAGTTCTCGAAGAAGTTCCTTCTGTGGCCCAAGACGGTGATCGAAGCTCTCCTATGGCTTTGCTTCCGACCACAGAGGACCCCACTGTCTCCAAATCCAGCAAAGGAAACCACTACGATGGTGAGTTTTTAGGGGCACAAGGGAAATCCATGCAGACGAAGAAGAGGTCGCATAAGAGAAATATGCAGTCTTCCCATGCGGCAGCCAATTCTGGCCGCAGACAGATGACCCATACGGCTGCCAATTCTGGCCGCAGACAGACGACCTATACGGCAGCCAACTCTAGCTGCAGGAAGACGGCTCATGCGGTAGCCAAATCTGGCCGCAGAAAGATGGCCCATACGGCAGCCAGCTCTGGTCGCAGAAAGATTGCCCATGCCGCAGCCAATCCTGGTCTCAGACAGGATGTCTCATGCAGCCCTATCAGAAGCTTTGTGTTCGACCGTCTCTCATCCGGGCCCGGCTCCATACGGCCCATTGAGAATGTGAAAAATTCCAATCAGGACTCTTCGTACTATGCGCCTTCAGGCGCTAAGTTGAACAAGTCCAGGACAGTGCGGGCCTAACAAGCCCAGTCAACTGTCCAAGCGACGGACCGCCAGCGGGCACCGCTAAATGTTATACGGGCTCCTGATGAAAAGTTATACAGAACCACCCGCGTCCAGTCCCAGGGCTAACGGACAGGGCGGGTCTTTAAAGTCTCCCTCCAACGATCGAGAGCAAGTGCTTTTACTAGCCTTAGATCAGGGAGCAAACATGATACCTACGCACCTGTGTTCTCGGGATACCCGAGTCCACAAGTTTGGTGCAAAGGTAGGTCAACCTGCTATCAACTTGCGTAAGGTGATCACTCACAAACGCAAGAAGGCAACCTTGGCATGCGATGAGTCCCTCTCGGGACGTCGTTGCACCCAAGTCATCATCAACTGCTGCTGCGACAAGTCGACAGCATCTGAAGATCGGCAGTCCATTTTCCAACGACTACAGCAGCCAGCACCTCTCCGACAATAACTCGAGAAACAGGTACAAATTCTGGGAGACGAGAAATTTTCTTTCGCCTCATATAATTCAACTCGGAAGATTCCTCCCGGCAAGGAGGGAAAAAAGACAGGCTCTTCCAGCCCGGCAATCTCAGCCAGCACTGCAAGGAAACTCTCATCTGGAGGGTTGCTGCTGACAACCACAAGGGGTGTATATTTAGGCATTCGATCCAAAAAGAAGCTTCCAGCTTCTAGGGGTGCACCTTTGGCCCCCTTGGGAGTAGATGAAGCTAGGGGTAGCACTCCCCTCAATATATGCGATAATTCGGTGTACCAAGAACATACACAGGGGGTAGAGATTCCCCGAAATTATGCAACAGACTTGGACTTCCCTAAGGGAGACCACCCTCGCCAAGACGATACGGCTTCCTGCACAAGGGGTAGCACCCCTTCCAAGTCCGAGAAAGAAGACATTCCGACGTTTTCCGACGATTTTTCTGTACGAGAATACGACACGAAGAGCACCTCTGCTACGGTCCCTTCCACCTCTTCCCATGTATGGACAGTCTTTATGGCTGACGATGATCATAAGGCGCCTACTGACCGACAACGTCTAAAAGTATTTGCAGCCATGCTCTTGTCCTTGGTCAATTCAGTAGACGAAATCAAAGCTGTTTTGCCAACTCAACCAGCAAGGACGCCCGGACAAACAAGTTTGGGACCCGCAGTCAACGCGGACTCCAACACGACCGCCCCTCCTTTGGGTGATGATCCTTTAGGAGCATCCGTTCCTTCAGCTGCAGATAAAGCCAAGGAAGCAAGAAGGGAAGTCCAGGAGCTTCGAGCAATGTTCAATGCCTGAGACACCTCTCGGGGCCTCAGAATACGACAGCCGTATCCCGTTTCATGGAGAGATATGCCTTTTCTACCATGGTATTAGCCGTTTCATATCGATGCATATGACGGGAAGACCTCTGCTAGTCGGTATATGACTTACTTTGAGGTCACAACCGACCACTTGCCGCATAGTGACGCCTTCCTTATACGATTATTCATCGGAGCATTGGAGGAGATCGCATTCGATTGGTACCGCAACCTTTTCGACAACTGCATCCATTCTTTTGACGGCTTCAAGCAAATGTTCCTGGAGAGGTTCTACGAAGTGGGATATGATGTGACAATGTCGTCTCTCATGGACGTCGTTCAAGGAGAGAGAGAGCTAACAAGAAACTATATCGAGCGGTTCCGTCAAACCGCAATGAGATTGCCCCAAGGCAATCCCGAGAGTTCCTTGATTGAAATCTGCCAGAAGAATTTGCTCTCCGTAATTAGCCTCTGGATGGACGACGATCAGTTTAGTGATTGGACGATCTTCATCATAAGTGCTACCAATGCGGAGGCAAAGTTGAAGAAGGCTCGCCAGTTGGGATTACACATCCTAGATGGAGAGAATAAGGGCAAACGTCCTAGTTCTACCTTCAGCAACAACAACAGTGGCGGCACCTCCAACCAGGATAATAAAGGCAAATAGGCCATGGTCGTCGATGCACCAAGAAGCCTGAACAAAAATAGGCGGAAGGTCAATGGTCCAAGGTGAATTACTCATTTGAGGATAGTCATGTCAAACCTATCTTCGATATGCTCTTGCAAGGGGGTAGGATCCAGCTCCCTCCACCAAGGTGCGAGCCTCAAGCGGCAGAAATAGAGGACCCAAAATATTGTCACTTCCACCGCTATGTCCATCATTCCACTCATGACTGCTTCCAATTAAAGCGGTACATTCAGAGTCTTATCGACTCCAAAGCTTTGTCGATAGACTTTGAAGATGCTACCGTGGCGGAGAATATAGTGTCAATTCAGTTTGACGACTTCCCTCCAATAAGCACTCCCGACGGGGTAATACCTGTCCTCCGGCAACGATGGAGGTTACCAATCTTCCACCCGTCCGAAACCAGACATCTGGACTGGTACCTCTCACCACTTTGCGAGGAGAAATCATGTGGGTGCATCTGGACTTAGTGCCCGAAGTTATCCAGGCGGTGTCATCTCCTACCAACAAGAAGAAGGACAGGAAGTCTAGGTCCTGCCATACAATTTCAGCCGAAGCTGAGAAAGCGGCAGCCGTTGTTACCCGGTCTGGGGCACAAGTCCAGCCCACATTGGGCAGTTCAGTCGAAGATCCTCAGTCGGCAACTCTGCCTGCCTCTGATGTTCCAAGGCCGTCTCAACCTCCACCGGCGGATAAGTCCAAGCCAAAGGAAACCCACTTCGACAAGCCACTCCGTAACGACGCACCTCAGGGGCTGGAAAGACCATACAACTTTGACGTATTAGCATAATTGGCTAATACGCCAGCAAAGTTGTCGTTATACGAGCTCCTAAGGCTCTCCAAGGATCTTCGTGTCGCATTGAACGAAGTAATCCAAAATGCTGACGCCTACTTAGCCCAGGTCAAGCCTCCAGGGAAAGGCCCGTCAGCAGATCTACAGGGCAGCAATGGCACAGATGCAATGCCCAACATCATATTTACTCCACAGGACATGTTGATCAAGTCCAACTTTCATGATTGTCCCTTGTACTATACTGGATACATAGGCGACATCAAAGTAGATCGGATGCATATCGACCCCGGCTCGTCAATAAGCATCATCCCGAAAAGCTTGCTCCAACTTCTGGGCCTCCCTATGCACCGGCTAGCGGCGACCAACACTGCCATTAGCGGTTTCAACTCGGAAAGGAGATATCCCTTAGGGAAGATCCGATTGAAATACCAGATTGGTGACCTGAATACGGAGGTTACCTGCTACGTCATAGATGCATACACGTCTTACAGTATCCTCCTGGGACGTCCGTGAATACATGACTATACGATCGATCCTGCCATCCACTCTTCACTAGTGCTTCAAGTACGTCAGTAAGCACGGCTTCATGAAGACTGAATTTGCCAACATCGATCCCTTCAAAGGGTTTGAATCTTATTACTCTTTGGAGGCTTGTCTATATGACGAATCCAAGAAACACATAACTGATGAACTGGAGGCCCTTATAGGGCCAGAGGAACCCTTGAGAATTCATCTCTAGGCCCGTAAATCGGACAAAGCCGTACCCCTTGTCGTAACCTTGCATAAAGAGGTGCCCGGTTCCCCTGCCTCACCTGCACAGTTGGAACCAATGGTCATCCGGCTCCCGAGATCCAGCCAAAAGCAAAAACCCGTCATAGGGCCGATGGTGATCCGATTGCCGAAATCCAATCAAAGGCAGCAGGAAGATGCGAGGCCCTCTGTGACGTCGATGGTGATCCGATTGCCAAAATCCACTCAAAGGCAAACGGAAGACACAAATCTCTTGTCGAGCCAATTGTCATCCATCTTCCTAAGACGAGCCAGCAACCAAGTGTCGATCCGACACCCTCAGGCAAGCCAATACCACAAGCTGAACCCTTGATGGTCAAGTTGCCCAAGACAGCATCCCGACCTCTGAGCTCGCAGGGGGTAGCCGAAGAGGACGTAGAACTCGCCAAGTACCTGGTTGCACAGGTGGATAGCCCCTCTCCTGATGATG
This sequence comes from Iris pallida, assembly GCA_029216955.1. Taxonomy (NCBI): domain Eukaryota; kingdom Viridiplantae; phylum Streptophyta; class Magnoliopsida; order Asparagales; family Iridaceae; genus Iris; species Iris pallida. Next base: position 778,130 of record JANAVB010037618.1, on the reverse strand, counting down.
TAATCTCTGTGGACAAAATTCCTTATTTCATCAATAAGAGGCTGCCGTTGGACTAAAAAAAAGGATACTGCCTAGAGTGTCGAGTTATGTACATCAGGTACCTCTGAACTTACAGTCTGTCCCCTTCGAGGGAACTCGCATTACATCTCTCCGAGCAAAAAATCATGTATATTGATACCTCTGAACTTTCGCTTTAATGTTTCGATTGTCATATATCACGTCCATATTACCTCTAATATAGACAATCTCCTAGCTTAACACTTGTACCCAATTCGGGATAAAAGACATGGTGTTAAGACCATAAAACCTATCACGTCTATATTACCTCTGTTGGATTTTGTCTCAAATCTATTACTCGCACTACCAGTGCGCAAAAGGGTAATAGGTCCATCAAAAATCATTCATGATTATCGTGTGTCACGTCCATATTACCTTTGATACCGATAGTCTTCCGAATTAACACCTGTGCCCAACCCGGAATAAAAGACATGGTGTTAAGACCATAAAACCTGTCACGTCTATATTACCACTGTTGGGTTTTGTTTCAAAATCTATTACCCATATCGCTAGTGCACAGAGGGTAATAGGTCCACAAAAGTTATTCTAATCTATTACCCGTACCACCAGTGTGCAGAAGGATAATAGGTTCATAAAACTTATCCTAATCTATTACTCGTACCATCAGTGTACCAAAGAGTAGTAGGTCCACAAAATATCATTCAAATCTATTTGCTCGCATTTCCAGATGCACAAAAGGGCAATAGGTCTACAAAAGGGATGTCCTTTATCAAACACAAAATGCTGTATTAGGCCCTCTAGTACAAGCACCACAAAATACCACAAATAAAGAATGGAGTGAATGTATTCTGTTTATTCAAAATCATTTACATTCATAGGACTACATCAGCAGCAAAAAATATAGCAATACATAGTTTGGTCAGTTTGACATCACTTCGCCTTCACCAAAAAGCAGTTTCGTGACCCTCGAAAGAAGTCATATTTTACTGCTGAGAAGCAAACAAGGCTGTTGAATCTCCAAGAAGCTTCCGGAGGAGGAAAAATATAGCATGCTTTTGTCCCCTCCGTATTGCGGATACCTTAGCTCCGCTCCTCCGAAGGACCATACCTTCAAAACAGCATCCCTGATGGTGGTTTCGCCTACTTGGAGAGCCGTGAAGACAGGACGTTCATGACGAGCCTGACCACCGTCCAACTCTCCGAGGTATAAAGGTTCTTTCTACCACCTGGGAAAAACTCTTCCGAAGCATCAATAGTTCTGAGTTGTCTGATGTGTATGCCAAAATGGCACGGAAAAAACTCTTCCGAAGCATGAGAAATTTTGAGTTGTCTGATGTATGTGTCAGAATGGTGCATTTTCACTCTATCGCCGACACCGGTCCTGGAGAAGTTTGCTAGCCAGATCCCTACAAAACATAGAAAAATGTCTTAGCAGCGAAAAGAAAACAAAGGACTCCTTTTCAGCTATGCGGCCTAACCAAACAGAACTCATGCGGCTAGGTCATGAGACACTTAGGCGGCTCAGTCAGGAAATGCTAATGCGGCTCAGTCATGAGGCACTTAGGCAGTTCATGCGGCTCAGTCATGAAGTGCTCATATGGCTCAGTCATGAGGCACTTATGCGGCTCATTCATAAGGCACTTATGCAGCGCAGTTATGAAGTGCTCATGCGGCTCAGTCATAAGACACTAAGGCGGTTCATGCGGCTCAGTCATGAAGTACTCCTGTGGCTCAATCATGAGACACTCATGTGGCTCAATCAGGAGCGCTTATGCGACTCAGCCCATGCGGCCCAATCATACAGAATACATGTGGTCCAAATAAGATAGGACATGCATCGACTAGACCTAAAGCACAGAGGCAATATATGACAGGCTCTCGCATAAAATATACGATATGGCCATTCAAAATTTCAGTCATCATATTTCTACCGTCCTTACCCTTGATAGGGGGTTGTACGTCGGAATAAATGGAAGAAGAGCCTGCCGCTCTCGACGGAGAGGCAAGTCCCTTCCCTTTGGCCGCAGCACCAGTCGACTTGGAAGATTTTAGAGCCATGGCTAAATTGAGATAGAAAGATGAAGACGAAGGAGAAGAAGGTGAAAGAGAAAAATCTCTCTCTGGATGACCCCTATTTATAGAGTTTCCGAAGAGTGCCTTTTCGATTCTCGAGATCATTAAAGATAATGACGACGTTTGGGAATTTTATCCCTAGTAACCGTCGGCTTTATCTCGAAAAGTGCCTCTTCGATTCTCGAGATCATTAAAGATAATAACGACGCTTGGAGATTTTATCCCTAGTAACTATCGGCTTTATCTCAAAAAAGAGAACCCAAATCCAAAATTAAATACAGCAGTGACAGCTGGCAGGCTTGTAATGCCTATTGTTCGTATTACGTATTTTGGTATACATATACGTACTTTGACTCGTATTGCATGACACCTTGCTTGGTTTATTTCGACATTTTCAATTGATTGGTTTATTCTTGGGTTGGTTCGGCTTGGCTTGTTTTGTTTGGTTCAAAAATGAACCAAAGGAAAACCCCTACCTACCACCCCCATCATCATTTATTAACCCCACCCTCTTTCTCTCTCATCATTCACTCTTCTTCTTCCTCACCGTTGCTCTCCACCTACCAAGAGGTTTAGGCATGTGCAACTTGCCTCACGATGGATTTCAAGTTTTATTGTTCTATTCTCTTCTTTACATGATTATAAGCCTCTTTAGAACTTGGAGTTTTTAATTTTGATGGATAGATTCTTCTAGATCTACTTTATAACTTTTAGTCCACAAAGTTTTCTTGGTTTTGATCTACTAAAACTTGTTATTTTCGAAAATTAATAGTTCCATGAGCAAGAGCACGAAATTTCATGTGAATTTGGTTTTTGATTCACCTCATTTCGAGTTAAAATGAAGTTTTTATGGCCAAAACAAGTTTTTCTGAATTTTCATGTCGGCTGAAGAATGTGGGCTGGCGTAAAATAAGATTTTACGCAGGGAAGCTAGCGTAAAATCAAATTTTACGCAGGAAGGCTTGCGTAAAATAAAATTTTATGCTGGATTGTATCCAGAATGTAAAATTTTACGTTGGGAACCCTGAAATTGCGTATTTTACACTGGATTGTATCCAGAATGTGAAATTTTACGCTGGGAACCCTGAAATTGCGTATTTTATGCTGGATATCATCCAGAATGTATTATTTTACGCAGGGAACCCTGAAATTATATATTTTACGCTGGATATCATCCAGAATGTAATATTTTACGCAGGGAACCCTGAAATTGCATATTTTACGCTGAATGGTACCCAGAATATAAAATTTTATGCTGGAACCCTCCCCTTTTTACATATTTTACGCAGAATTGAATTTTTGGCATAAAAAGTGCACAGAATGACTGTTTTTGCCAAGTTTAGCTATTTTCTAGCTAGAATTTCGAAAAACTTAAAACGTGAAAGTTTAGATCTTTGTCTTGCCTTTTCGAATATTTCTGGAGCACCTCAGTTTGAGTTCGTATGTGAAAGTTATGTCCCGTCTTCCCTGAGCCGCATAATTCCTCCGCATCTCTTGTACCATGTTTATATTTAGTTATTGCATATATGATTATACCAGGTTAAATGTTAAATTTAAATATATTCCATGACATAATGGTGTCCCATCGTGGCGCACTTTTGACAGTGAATTTGACACGATACATATCCCGAATGCTGTTGCGACGGCTAGCATGTCATGACAGAATTGAGTGGCCTGGACACCGTGGGTGAATGTGTTTGTACAAATGAATCGGTAATGTTTGTATCATGTCTAGGACAGGAATCCCTGAGTACCACGGTCAGGGATACCTACAGTAATTGACTAAGGCTAATAAACTAGAATAATTCAGTAGACATGAATAGATTCCCAGCTACAGGCAATCCCGTTATCTGGGCGCATTAAGTGGACTTGTAGCCTACCGATGAGCAGGGCACATTTCCATGCACACAGTCACGTGTTGCATTCTTCATAAACTGACATTCGACCTGGATAACCGGATGGTCTGCAGGGCTTGTGGCTATTAGGATAATCTCATTGTATCTTGCTAGTAACTAGGCCTGTGATAACCCTAGTTAGTTAAAAGTATCAAGCCGTACTCTTGATTGGCCGTGATTGATTGGATGGAGTTTATTCCAGCTTAGTCTTGTCCCGATCCTGTACAAGATTGTGACACGACATGATTATTGATGCTTGCCTTAACAATAACGATCGGGGGTCCAGTTCTGTTCAAGCGAAGGGTTACAACCCCGGTCATTGTTTGGTTTAAGGGTTGTAACCTGGCTCCCGAAGCAGTTATGTGTCCTCTCTTCGTTATTGTCTTATTGCAACCCCATGCCATGCTCGTCATGTTTTACCTTACTGCAATGACATGATTAATTATCTATACTGGCCTTAACAATAAAGATCAGGGGTCCAGTTCTGTTCAGGCGAAGGGTTACAACCCCGGTCCTTGTTTGGTTTAAGGGTTGTAACCTGGCTCCCGGAGCAGTTCTATGTCCTCTCTTCGTTTATTGTCTTGTTACATTACCATTAGTATTTGAGACGGGTTTCTATTCAAGTGAAGGGCTGCAACCCCGGTCCTTGTTTGGTTTAAGGGTTGCAGTCCGGCTGCTTGAATGGTTTCCTCGTACTCAATGTATTTATTGTTATCTCTATTATTATTATGATCAGTTCTTTTATAAGCTCTCTTTAATTATTCTATTATGATGTGCTGGTTTTAGTTCCTATGTGAAGCCTCCTTTGTGGCACTTGCTCTTTCTGGGGTCTGACCCAGCTGGTTTTGTATGGCCAGATATCGGAGCAGTCCCAGAGGATCTACCAAACCTCCAGCCAGATGATGACCACCAGGCGTAACCCTGGCAACGAGTGGGTTTCTTTTTTGTCCTCCCACTTTATTGTAAAATTATTCTTTTGAGGCGTTTAGCCGGCGAGCACGTGTTAGCTCGATTGCACCTTTACTTATTGTCTGCTTACGGGCTGTAACATGATTGACAGATCCTAGGGTTGATCATGGATGACTTAACTCTTGCTAGTCTTGACATTTTGTACGACTAGCTTCATGATCATCCAATATGTAATATATGGGACGCCTTGCTATTATATATTTGGTGCTCTGACATCTTGTAACTATTATTGCTTGCTTGAGATTGAGACAATAGGCTTGTTCATGACCATAGGAGACTGTTGGCTTGTAGTTAAACCCTCATGTATCTAGACAGCCGTGACCGTATAGCGAGGTGGGTTGCACTTCAATATACGTAGCTGGCTATGTACGCTCCCGCTCTCCAGTATTCTAGTTCTGGGGCGTTACAAGGCTGGATGGGGTTTCTCTGCGGCTCAAGATTTCCCTGCGGCTCAAAATTTCCCTACGGCTCAAGATCCCTCTACGGCTCGAAGTCTCTCTGCGGCTCAAGATCTCCCTGCGACTAAAGGTCTCTCCTGACTTGAAGACTCCCTGCGGCTTGACATATCTCCATGCTTTTTATTCAAGGTATTTCAAATTTGTAATTTGAAAACTTTAAAGGGGGTCTTGTAGAAGCATGAAAAATATGGGGTTTATGCGGGTCACAATTTTTCGCATAAGTACTTTGGGCCAAACTGGCCCGCATAAAGGAGAGCCGCATGACAGATTCAGCACCGTATGCGGCCTATCAACAACCAGACTGATTCGAGCCGCAGAAGAAAGATATACGGTCATGTTGATTAGTCCGTCTGATAAAGCTGACAAATTTTGTCAAAACAGACAACAATGACAACTCTGACACTCTGACAAAAAGATAAGACGTGATCAGACAAAATATCATGTCACTAAAAATAGGGTTCATGTGCTTAGACATAGTCATGCGGCCAGAAGGATTGCTACCCAAGCCGCATGAACCTTATGCGTCTCAAACATATACGGCCCTAAAGTCTCTGAGCTTCATGCGGCCAAGGGTGACTGTAACCTAAGTCGCATGAGCTTTATGCGGCCCAAAATACAGAATCTATGCGGCTCAAAGTCCTTAAGCTACATGCGGACTAAGGAAGGCTGCGACTTGAGCCGCATGAGTCTTATGCGGCCCAACATGGCCGAAAACTTAGAGACTCATGCGGCTCAAAATAATTCCAATCCTGCGATAGGACACGTGGCAGGCTGACCAAGTCTCAACCACCCAGATTTGCTGCAACAAAATCCCAACAAATCGCCAGCTGGCGGCCAAAGAGCGGGTCTTCACGTGCTGATTAGCCACGTGGCCATAGGCCATCTATGCGGCTCAAAACACCTATCACTATAAATAGCAGGATGCTACACCCCTACAAAAGGCTGGCAACCTTCGAAAGGTAATTTCTTCAAGAGCTAAAGACTGCGTCGGATAGTCCAAGGAGTAAGGCAGAGTTGATACACTTTTTTGAGCCTCCACCGTTACCGTCCAGAATAAAAAATAAACAAATGTACTTAGATTGTTTTCTAGGATTTCTTTCTAGGCTTTTCTTTATACAAACGAGTTTGTAATCAATTTCAGTATTTCTGTAATACCTGCATTTGATATTTAATGGCAAACAAGGTCTTGAAGGCAAAGTCTACAAGTTGGTGAAATCCTTATACAGCTTGAAGCAGGCTCCCAAAATATGGTATAAGAAGTTTGACAAGGTCATTAGATCAAATGGCTACAGGGTCAGCGAAATGGACAAATGTGTTTTACACAAAGTTCTCTGCTGGAAGAGGAGTCATCATTTGTCTGTACGTGGACGACATGCTAATCCTAGGCTCGGATGTAGGATGTGTCACAGAAACAAAAAAGTTTCTCTCGACCAAGTTCAGTATGAAGGACTTGGGGATGCTGATGTGATCTTGGGCATAAAGATTATCCGAACAGACACTAGAGTGGCTCTGTCACAATCTCACTACATTGAGAGGATGCTCACACGCTACGGGTATCAGAATCTTTCAGGGATCGATATACCTTACTGGTGTGACCAGAAGCTGAAGCCAAACTCGAAGGAAAGCGTCAGGCAGCTGGAGTATTCAAGCGTTATCAAAAGCTTGATGTATGCTACTACTGCCACAAGGCCTGACATAGCTTTCGTCGTAGGAATGCTAAGTCGGTTCACGAGCAACCCAGGCATTGAGCACTGGAAAGCTGTAAAGTAGATAATGAGATATCTCAAGAAGACTCAGATATACGCACTACACTACAGCGGGTATCCAATAGTAGTGGAAGGCTTTAGTGATGCTAGCTGGTGTTCAGAGGTAGAGAGCGAGAGATCCACAGGTGGATACGTCTTTTCCTTGGGTGGAGCTGCTATATCGTGGAATTCGAAGAAGCAGACTATACTCTCTCGCTCCTCCATGGAATCTGAGTTCTATGTACTAGAAATTATAGCAGATAAAGTAGAATGGCTTCGAAAGCTCATGTATGATCTTCCAGTAGTTGGGGCTCAGATATCGGCGGTAGCGATATACTGTGACAACCAGGCGACTACAGCAGTGGCATCGAATGACCTCTTTAACGGGAAGAAGAGAAATGTGTAGCTGAAGTACAGAGCAGTAAACGATCTCATCAAGAGGGGTACTATTACTGTAATTGATGTTCGAAGTCAGAAGAACCTGGCAGATCCGTTCACAAAGGGCCTCAAGCGCCAGCTGGTCGATGACTCAGCAAGAAAATTGGGCTTGAAGGCATTCTGATATTGTATCTATGCAATCCTACCATAAAGTTTTATGTTATTAGTTCAAAGAGAAATCTACTACGCATCTAGCTTTTGGTTCAAGGGAGGACCACTGATTGGAAAAATATCAAGTAACTGTGGGTACATAGTCCTGAGGGACATGAAAGGGATACGGACCCATAACCACTGTTGTCTACTATTGTTCTCTGCGGAAAACAAGTCCTGTGGAGAGGATGGATTCGATGCCTTAATAAGTTCTCAGACAAAGTGAATGTCTGTTGTGCTTTACAGGAAGCACGGTAGCGCAGCACTATAAAGGAGCTCATGGACTCCATGCTACAGGGGTGACACCACAATAAGGTTTCCAAGTTTTTGTAATGCCTTGGCTTAGCGAGCCATGTCACTGCGGTGTAGCACCGCTTATAGGCAGGTAGCCTAATGATGTATAGTATAAATGAAGAGTGATAGATAGCACTACAAAGAGGCCAGTGTCCTCATGTTACAGTAGCATGATACTACAAAGAGGTACCAGGTATGGCAAAGCCTCGACTTCGTAAGCTATGTCATAGCACTACTAAAATCTGCTCAACTGGCGACGTTAATTTAGACGTTCGTAAAACGTCGCTAAATTGTGGACATTAGCGACGTATAATTGAAACGTCGCTAACAGTCGCTACTAGCGACGAAAATAGTGATGTGACAATGACGTATATTATTTACATAAGCTAGTCGTCGCGTAACGTCGCTATATCGTCGCTAATAGCGACTAATTTAGCGACGTTAGTATGAACGTCGCTAAATTCTAATTAAATTAAATTCCCCCCTCCCGATTCATTTTCCCCCAATCTATTTTACTCTCTCACTCTCTCCCTCCGGCGCTCTCACTCTCACTTCCTCCGGCGCTCTCACTCTCTCCGGCGACTCTCAATCTCACCGGTGACTCTCCTCCGGTACGTGACTCTCTCTCTCTCTCTATTTTGGTTGTTCGTGGTGGGGAGGGTGCTGGTGGCTCGGGAGGAGGGAAGGGGGTGCGGGTGGTTGGGGATGAAGAATGGTTGGAGGTAGCTGGGGGTAAGGAATGGGGGCTGAGGGGAGGGGAGGGTTAGGGTTCGGGTTAGGGCTGGGTGTGAGAGAGGGGCGGGGGGGTGAGGGCGGCTGGAGGTGCGGGGGGTTGGGGAGGGAGGGTTATGGTAAGGGTTCGGGTTAGAGTTAGGGGTGGTTGGTAGGGGGAGAGCAGAGGGTGAGGGGGCTGGAGAGGGGAGGAAGGGCTAGTGGGGGTTAGGGATAGGGTTCGGGTTAGGGTTAGTGTTAGGGGAGAGGGGTGGGGGGGCGCTGGATCAGGGGCACCGATAGTGCCGAAAAATCTAATAATTTAGTAATAATTATTTGTTTTCCGACACCGAAAAATCTGATACTCTGATTCGAAACCATGTACCGATAGTGCCGATATTTGTAACACATAGTTTTGTTGGTTGGTTAATGTCGTCGTCTATTTGTAACACGTAGTTCTTGCCGAAAGACCATCCGTACCGTAGCAACAGAACTGTATTCCGTGTCGGAGCTATGGAGAAGGGCGATCCATCGACAATGTAGTCCGAAGAGGACACATGGGAACAAAAAAAGAAATTTCAAGTGCTATTAAAGATCCTAAAACGAGCAGCCGTTGCGAGGGATTTGGTAAAGATCATAACTGGACCAAAAGGAGTATATTCTGGGATCTGCCATATTGGAGCACAAATCTGATTAGACATAACATTGACGTCATGCATATCGAGAAGAACGTGTTTGATAACATAATTAATACTGTAATGGACGTCAAGGAGACAAAAGACAATCAGAAAACTAGATTGGACTTAGTCGTATGCAGACGCCCTACATTGCACATGATAGACAACGAAAAGGGAAAGCTTTTGCAGCCTAAGACAATCTACTCGCTGGACAAGGAGGACAAAGTAAGACTTTGTAGATGGATCCAGGACTTAAAATTTTTGGACGGATACGTCTCCAATCTAAGAAAATGTGTCGACATAAAGGAGTGTAAACTGACCGGAATGAAGAGCCACGATTGTCATGTATTCATGGAGAGGTTAATTTCTGTTATTTTCGGGAATTATTACCGCCGGTAGTCTGGGATCCATTAACAGAGCTTAGCATATTCTTCAGAGATCTTTGTTCTTGCAAGTTGCTCGTCAATCGTTTAGAGAAGCAAGAGAAGGACATTGTGGTAACACTTTGCAAAATTAAGAGAGTTTTTCCTCCTGCATTCTTTGACTCAATAGAGCATTTACCGGTTCATCTTATCCATGAGGCTCTTGTTGCTGGACCTGTCGGTTATCGTTGGATGTACCTGTTCGAGCGACAGTTGAACCACCTCAAGAGGAAGGTAAAAAATAAGGCACGGGTGGAGGGTTATATTTGTGAAGCATATGTCCTTGAGAAGATTTCAAACTTCTGTTCCATGTATTTTCAGTCTCATATTGCTACAAACAGAACAAGAGCTCCCAGAAATGACGACGGCTATGAAGTTGGTATTGAGGCAAAGCTGAAAGTATTTACTGTCTGCGGAAAACCATCTGGTAAAATAAAAAAGATATCTAAATGACGACGAGGTTAGCGCTGCAATATTATATGTATTGCTAAACTGCAACGAGAAAGAAGTGGACAAGCTAGAGGGGTAAGTAAAATTATTTTGCGTGCTTCGTTGCTTCTCAATATAACTATACCTATGCTTCGTTGCTTTTCAGCAAATGAGGGGTAAGTAAAATTATTTTGTGTGCTTCGTTGCTTCTCAATATAACTAATATACCTATGCTTCGTTGCGTACGGATTGTTGGATGAGGTAACATCCAACAATCCGTACGCAACCGAGGAGAAAGTAGAACAGCAAATGAGACTTCATTTTTCTTTTTGGTTGAGAGCATATGTACGGATATCTTTATAATTTACTTTTTCTGTACGTATATACTTCGACAGAATAATTACGTTAGCATCGTTTATTTGGTATTTAGGTTGATCGTCCGGAGGCAATCCTTGAGAATGAGTATATTAAAACTCTAGCCAAGGGACGAATTTATCAAGTGAAGACCTGGCCAAGTTACTGCGTAAATGGCTTCAGGTTCAAGTCAACAAATGCTCGAATAAGAGACGACTTCTTGAATTTGGATTCTATGAAGAATAGCTGTTTGTGCATAAAATCTTCAAACTACAAAGACGTCGACCCAGGCAATGACTTCTTTGGCATCTTACGGGAGATTGTGGAACTAGCATTAATGCTATAGAACCTTGTAAGATCGTCTTGTTCAGATGTGACTGGTTTGATCTGATCCAAGGTCGAGGTTGGAGAGTTAAAAAACATGGTTTTGTTGACATAAATTATCACCGTCGATATCAAGCTTATGAGCCGTTTGTTCTAGCAAGCTAGGCTCAGCTAGTTTACTTTATCAGCTTTCTAAAACGAGGAGCCGGGAGATCATATTGGTGGGCAGTCTGTAAGACTAAAGCTCGGAATACCTTCGATGTCGACGAGATAGCTTATCAGGAAGACGAACTACCTCTTATTACAAATATTGTCGACGTGGACTCAACAGAAGTTCCTCATGACATGTTTTATCAATTGGAAGAGGTAGAAGTATCAGAAGAGGAAGAGAAAGTTGATAGAAGTGAAGAGGAAGAGGAAGATGAAGAGGACTCGGAACAAGATGAATATTCAGAAAAGGATTGAATATGTTTAATCTTCAGATGTAATATGGTTTAGTTTTGTTATTTTTTAGATGTAGTATGGTTTACTTTTGTTTTTTCAGATGTAGTATGGTTTACTTCTGTGTTTTTTAAGATATGGCTCGACGTGGATCCTTTGGTTCTGGTGCTGGTGGGAGTCGACGAGGCGACAGTCTCCATCTACCACTCCTACCGACTCGTCATCCCCCCGCACTCTAGGATACACTAGCGTTCTAGTCGCCGACAGTGTCTCTATACCCGGCTCTAGCAGTTCCAGGCTAGGGCCTTCTTCTTCTACGCAGCCAGTACCGTCGAGTATTCCAGAGGTCGACCCACTACTGAGGAGAAGGCCGAGGCCCACGCCGAGGGCGAGGGTGATGGCGAGGCCCACACCGAGGGCGAGGGCGAGGCCGAGGGGCAGGCTGTAGCTCTTATTTCAGACATATCCTCCGTGTCGCCCGGAGGGGGATCTGAGGTTGGAGATTTGGGCCTGTACTCGGACCAGACGGTAAGTAAAAATATTATTACATTTAATTTGTTTAAATTTATTATAAACTTGTTTAATAAATTTTAGTTTCTATTTTACAGGTATTATCCCTCCTCCGTACACCGGTCGCTGGAGACATTCCTGCGACAGAACTACGGGGGGCCCTGGATCAACTGGAGGGATATCCCGGCCGACAAGAAGGCATTCTGGTTTGAGCACTTCTCGGTACGTAAAAGTTTATTTTCTTTTAACATTTAGTATGTTATTTTATAACTTACATACTTCTATGATTTTTTCAGCGGACTTACTTCTTTCCTCCCCACCGCGCCGTTGCTGTCGAGTATATTTTTTTCAGCGTCGCCAGCAAGCTCATTAGGGACGTGATCCTCGACCAAAAGGATTGCGAGCACCGGGAGAGCCTATTCAGGGTTAGATCTCTGCCGCCAACTGGGCGGCAATGAAGAGAAGGTTCGAGGAGGAAACCTACAAGGAGAAGTCCGCAAAGTCTAAAAGAGCGCGACAGGCAGGGTCACAGTGGTGTGGTGTGGTGGGTCACGGTCCATTATGGATTTCTTTACTCATATGGTACATATCTCATCATATACCCATAATTAATACTTATAGTAATATATTTCTTTCAACTTAACTGACAAATCATATAATAATTTCGTAACAGGTTGAATCGGAAGAATACCCGAATATGGTAACCTTGTTCCTCGCCACGCACATGAAGGGGGTGATTCGTAGACGACAAGGCCCGGGACACCTACGTAAGTTTTACTTAATGCTAGTTCATTAATATTAATTTTTAGTTACATAGAAAATTCATATAGATGTTATTTCTAGGCCGAGTTTTTGAAGTTTTACTTAATACTAGTTCATTAATATTAATTTTTAGCGACCATGTGAGAATTCATATAGATGTTATTTTTAGGCCGAGTTTTTGAGGCTTAGGTAGGCCGGGCCGACACGGTCAGAGGGAGCTGGTGCTATCACTTCCCAGCAGCCCCCGGCCGCCGTAGCTTAGTCAGATGACGAGCTGTGGATGAGGGTCGTTGGTGGCATGCATAGGGGTACGTACTATGGTAAGGGCTCCTATGGTACCTTCATTGCATCACAAGCCTCTACGACCGCCACTAGTGTGCCCGGCCCCGCACAGACGAAGGAGTCGCTCCGCCACCAGCAGAGTATCGATATACAGATCACAGCTCTGCCTGACAAGATGCTGCAGAGGATGGTAGCGCCGCATACAGATGATTCTGCGCTCATCTCACGCTATGAAAGGCTTGAGGATACTACTGAGGCGCTACGACTGTCACGCCCCGACCCGAAATCACCCGAATCATCGTCCTCGTAGGGGGCGTGATGCCGCACGAGCCTGGAGTTGTGCTCGTGCAAGGCAAGATGACAAGTTCTCAAATGGTTATCTTTTGATTTGATATTAACAACGAAAGGAAACAGAGTGTACGAAACAATTCTCTTTATTGATATCTGAAACTGAGATTACAATGGCTTTCGATAGCCTAACAATATATGCCAGATTGGCTACAACCCTCAGGTTCTCTCTTGCCTACAAAGGATTTCACCGTTACATACATTATGCCTTCTATATCTCGGCCGCATCAATCCAGCTGCGTAGTCCGAGCGTCAATGCGATAGCACGCTTCAATGCGCTTCGGCATTCCAAGCCTTAACACGTTCAAGCAACGTCTCGCCGCGAGCAATCCATTCCCTGCACCCTGCATGAAGTTGGTGGGGGATCAGTACTTCGTCCTCGCATGTACTGAAGCAAAGATCATCTTTCCAAACCGACATTTTAATATTTATGTTGAATCATGCAACTTAGCTTATGATCTTGCTATGTTCTCCTTAGGGTTAATTTCATGGCATCTTTGAAAGCGTAAAGCATGTTATCATAGCAGCATGTTATCGGAATTGAATAGGCAAACAAACAAGCAATCTCGTGTTTGATTCGTAGCGCGACTTACCAAGTCGACGGACTCGCCCTTGTACCGACGCAAGGTAAATACGCCATAATCCTTCCCTGTCATGTTATTGTGCATCTCTAAGCAGGATCTCTATGCGGGACGCATATGCGCCTACACTTTCAATCCATCGTTCCTTAACTATATGAGGGCCATTGGCGTATCCGCGCCGGAATGGACTAAAGGAGTTCCTTTCTTTTCTCTCCTTCTTTTCTCTCTATTTGGTTGGGCTGTCGGGCGTTTCACGGGTTGGGTCACATCCCAAACAACCGAAACGTTCCCGCTACATGCCATCATTTGTGGCTTCTCCCATCTTGTTTAAGGATGTACGTCTACAAAGATTATCCATCCCTCCGTGGCCAAATCGGTTCCGGGGACCTCCAGCATTTAACCGTTTGGGGGGATACTCGTGCACGAGCTATTATCACGATTTAATCTCGAGCCCATTCCAATCGACCATGCAACGCCCTATCATTCAAGAAATCAAATTCAAACAACCAAACATAGTCTTGAGTCCGAGACTCAGACTTATCATCTCGTATCTCTTTTATTAGCTTTCTGTGTTCTTACATTTCATACTTCGTTTCAATGATTCAATGGCATCGTGCCTCAACTCAATGCTCGTCAACCGAACGACCCGAAGGTCTCGAACACCTTTCGAGGCACCATGTCATATCCGACAGTTCTGCCACATTCATGCCACAACTGTATTCTCTCGCAACGAAGCCATCTTTTATTATCCCATACGCGTAGCGCGTTTCGACCGTATTTCTATGTTCTATAACTTAGCATTTAATGTTCGAGACTTGCGCGCTAGGTGCTCGCCTATTGTCTTTCAATGTTCTAGCCGTCTAATTCGTACAGCAAAGGTACGGTATGGTTCGTGCACTAAGGCACTCGCCGATTACAATTATCCCATGTTCTTACGGCTTGCGCACCGAGGCGCTCGCCTTAGCGATATCCAATGTCCCATAGCGACTCGTGCATATTGATGCACATTTCATTTCAATTGTTCTAACTTAGTGTTCGACTCACACTATGATTTTATCTCCGATCGGCCACGCCCGTGGCGTCGATAGGTTAACTTAGCATACAATAATATTTTGACTTATCGAATGAAGGAGTAAAAAGAAGTCAATCCTTCCACCTTGAGTCGATATGCCTTTGTCGTTTCGCCGAGCCGATGCGGCTCGATTCCCTAACTTTGTTGCACGGCCACTCTCCTGACTTAGCCATTCGAGCACTTCGTGCTTCATTGAGTTATACGTTCGATTTGCCTTAGCGTGCCCAAGTCTCGGCCCGTCGCAAGACGACAATTTGATTTCGCAGACCCCTTACTAAATATTGCAAAGATCGACCTCTAATATTCTCCCGTCAAAGTATAACCTGCACACGAAACCAACTAAAATTAATACTTCAACGATTCGGACTTGCGCCTTGGTCGATTCGATTTCTTAGAATCTTCGAGCCGATTCAACGTACTCATCCTTCGGGGCAACGTGACGCTTCGCATCGATTCAACTCGATACATTCTTTCGGGACAAGGCAACTCTTCGCATCAACTTAGTTTGATGCATTGCTCGGGACAACTTAACTCTCGTATCGTTTTGCATCGATACATTTCCTTTGCGTCAACGTGACTCGTTGAGTCAACGCTTCAGCGTAATGCGCCGTACGGAGCGGGCATTACAGAATATACCACTCAAAACAAGGTTCGTCCTCGAACCAAAGCTAACACTTCGACTAAGTGTTTTACAGATCGTATCACGATCTCGTCCCACCAACGTTGTTCAATTTTACACAATCTCGCAAGCTTTTTATTAACATTTCAAGTCATGCCTTCAGCTCGATTTGAATTTTGTATACAACTCGATTTGGATCCATACTTATATTCAAGGTGTCCCGAAGATATATGTATTTTGACCAATTCCAGTGGTAGCAAATTGGAACAAAGCTGACAGGTAAATTTCAATCCTATGCTTGCCATCTCGTACTCTCGATCGGACTTATCCTTAGCAATCGTTCTCAAAATTTCATCGCATACGTATATTCGATACATACGTGATTCATTCAATAAAGTCACTGCAAGCGACGCGATTCATAATCGCCTTTCTCGTTTCGTATGTTTTATCGGGACTATAAATTCTACGCATTGCGTCAAGCCGTCGTGCATCCAATCACAATGAGTCTCTGCAATGCTTTGCGTTCGAAGTCGCTACCCAACTATTTTCGAAGTCTTGCTTATGCAACTTATCTCGATACAATTTTCTTTGTTGACTTGCAAATGCATCAACATTCAGGACTACGCCCGCTAGTTACTTACATAGTCCCGTGCTTAGATTCTTCCGACGCAAGTTTAAATTGACATTGCACAAAGGCTACAATCTATCCGACATGAAAGTTTACAGCAAGGCGACAGTACTCAAGGCAACGATCGCCTTAGCATGAAGGTCTTTACGATGCGTCTTACGTTCAATTTCCTAACGAGTAGGAATTTACTAGCCAAATTCCCAACTTATCCATCTTGCAACATCGAATACAAGTTCGATTCACGCAAGCTCAATTGCAAGGTGAATCCGAATCTAACGACATGACTCATAAGTCATTCCCTTATCA
>JANAVB010037618.1:562749-761611 GCA_029216955.1 Iris pallida | reverse complement strand
AGGAGACACAGTAGAGGTTGTATAGTTAGTTATTTCAGTTGTATTGAGTTGTATTTTCTATGGATTACTGTATTGAGCTTTGAGATGTATTTCTGGGTTTGTATCTTAGACACTTAGACTTCTATCTCCTGTATCTCTTTTAGATTTCATGTTTTATCAATCCTCATCATGCTCTACCTTAGATGTGATTGAGTCTGTATCTGCTATGTCACCCCATTCGGGGAGTATAAACTGTTTAGTCTTATACTGTTAGATGCATGAGACCTAGGACAGCGTTCTACCCCGACACTGCGGCGTAGGCTGGGCGTTGTTACGTTCTCGTGCCCTAACTCTAGGCGGGTCGTGACACGTTTTTAGTGGTGGCCCATGCAGGTCGAGTTTAGTAGTGGTATTCAAACTAGAGTATCTCTACAGCCTGCAGTAGGATTAGGATATTTTGGGGTACTCACACATTAGGAAAAAACTCTTAATCAGATTCCTTTTATCCAATTGCTGCTTATTGATTTCCCTTGAATATAACTATCCTCCCTTGATTTTTTTACTTCATTCTCAGTAATTGCTTTTGGTTTGACCCTCTTCATGATAGTTATGAAGACAATTTTATCGCTTTGGTTCGGGGATACTATCGAGAGGCTGGCCACCTCTCGTCCTGTTCATCAGGTCGAGACCGCAGCTCTTGTTGTGCCGACTCAGGTTGGCATTTCTGCTACATTGGAGGTGCACCTCTATCTGTACAGAGATTTTCTCCCATCATTTCTGATTTCTCTCAGCAGCGGTGATTCATGCAGCATCAGCAGCAGACCAGGAAAAACCAGCAGGGCGAGCTATCGTCAGGACAGTCAAGGATGCGCAGACCATTGGAGATCTTGCTGCAAGTTCTGTTCTTCTCAATTTCATTCCCGCAATTGTCTTTTATAATTACCTTGAAATTCGATTCTATCTGTTCCTTGTTGATTGATTAATTTTGTCATGTTACTCTTTTGTTGTGTTTGTTTTTTTCTTCTGAGAAAATTATATGGGCTAGGTCGCCTAAATCATGGAATCTAGAATCCTCGATAGTCGTGTTAGTTGGCATAGTGAGGACATGTAGTCAGATTTTGGATGTATTCTCAGGTATGGAAATTTAAGGTTTTCGCCGTCGCATACGGCAGTGCAAAAATTTTAAATACCATGAACCTAGAGGTACGTACCTTAGTCAAGGACTCTGTGATTATCGTAGCCTTGCTCACTAGCATGATGAAGACTCTGGACAACATGATTTTAGACAGACGCATATGATTAACAGATTGTATCTTGAGAAGGTTTAAACATCATACCCTTTTGATTGTTATAAATGACTTAGGAGTAGGGATATTTAGTTTTGTAGAGCTTATTCATAGGTAGTTCCTTCATAGTATAATGGTATGATGACTTGTAGAGTGTCTGTACCCTAGAGGTGATAGTTAACATTGGTGTTAGAATAGTAACCCATTGCAGATAATTCTCCTGTTATCTATAATACCAACCAGTTACACATAGGATGTTAGTATGCCTTACATCCTTGATGATTATTACTACTTTTTCTTACCTTTTCCAGTGAGGCACCCATGACCAGAGCCTGCCTTTGAGTATAGTTGTAGTTTCACCTAAGACCGAGAGGTCTATTTGCATAGATAGATTGCAGATGATATTGGCATATGGGATATAGGTTAGTTGGTATCTATAGGCCATTGTTGAATAGGGTTATAAACATGTTGTTTAGCCTATACTTGGTTCAGTTTTTCATTTTAGTTAAGTTCCCTTCGTGTTGAGTTCCTTTGTTGATCACCTTTATTGGCAGTGTACAGACCCTTCACTAGATACCATGTCCCCTTGATTCAGACCATTCATCCTTAGCCTAGTTCTAAGCATTGTTTCAGACCCTTATAAGTTTAGTCTGCCTTAACCCTTGGTTGATCAGTCATGTATATATATAGATGATATACTTAGGATATATGTGATAGGTTGTTTTCTTGAGCATATATATATATATGTGGTATTTGGTATTCATGTGCTTAGCGTGTAGGTATTTAGTTATAGGTAACTTGATAGGATTGGGAAGTTAAGAGCTAGTCTATTATAGAGTTTCTCTTTTGCTAAATTCTAGTTGCCAACACCTAGATAGCTAGCATAGGTAAAACCCTAAGAAGTTGACCAGTTGATGACCAAGTACTTGGATGTTGAGAAATTGACTAGTGATCGACCATTGACTATGTTTGACATAGAAGGGGGTGCGATCATCTTAATTTCGATGACGAAATTTTTATAAGGTGGGTAGGATTGTAACACCAGTTTTCCAGATGAGGGTAATTTTAAAATTTTGTAATTATAATTATTATTTATTGATTATTATTTCATATTATGATTTTTGGTGATTTTTAATCATTTTTAAACTATTTAGAATTATGACTTGTGATTTTGACATTTTACTATTGTTTGGTTTTAATTTCGAGGAATTTGTCATCCCCAGTTTTCAGGAACAGGGATATTTTGTCATTTTATATTTTTAAAATATTTTTGAAATTTATTTTAGTATTTATGATATTGTTTTGGGATTATTTGAGTCGGGTTCGAATTTCAGCTCAATCCGACTTGAAACGGGGACCCGGGGGTAGTTTGACTCTAGTGGGACCCATACACTAGTTAGGTATGGCCCACATGATATTAATTTTAGTCCATATGATAGAAATATTTTAGTTAGATGTTAGACTAATTATTATGGATAAGGTTAGTGTGATTAGAGACTTTAGAATGACTAATTTTGCCCCAACCAATTAGCCCTTTCCTAATACTCATAGAATATGTTAGTGGGGGCATTTTGGACCTTACCATAATAGGACAAATAGCCCCATATGACCAGCCACTTTGGGAGAGGATAGGCTCAAGTTCATTTCATTATTCTCATCCACACTCTCTCTCTTGTTCTTCCCCAAATTTCTAGAGAGCAATCTCTAGCAATTTCTCTACCAAATCCTTCTATTTCGCCACCAAATGTTCTTCTTTCCTTCTCCATTTTAGCCAAGGAGGAAGCTACCCAAGTTTGGGAGGATTCGGAGCTCGTTCGTGTCCTTTTAGAATCTCTACGTGTCGGTGTCGCTCCGGGAAGGTTTTTCTTCGATTCGATCTACCGGGAGGTATAAATCCCTTCTCCTTTTCATTTCCTCATGCATATAGGTCTATTTTGAACCCATAGGAATGACCCCATGATTGTATCTCCATTTGTGTCCATTTCGTGTCCATTTGAAGGTCATAGGAGTGTCCTTTGTGTTGTGTTTGTGTCTATGTGGGAAAACCCCAAATTTGGACACACTATGTGTTGTTGTTATGTATGAATGAAATATTACATGTTTAATCTCATATTTTTGTATTGGAGATGTGTTCTATAGTGTCTCATATATATATATATATTAGTGTAGAGAGTGAGTTCTTGATATATTATGTTATATACTTGTGTTCTTTTGTCTCAAACTACCCAAATCCGTCATGATTTTTATCCATATTTTTAATTTCAGCCCTAACTTAGAAATATCATAACTTCTAGCTCAAAGCTCGGTTTAATCTTCGGTTTTTTTTAAAAGAAGCGTATTGAAGTTAGATTTCCAAAAACATGTATTAATAGGCCTAATTCTTTATGTAACTTTTTGGAGAATTATTTGAGTGTCAGTTGTACGAAAGACAAACGCGTTCTCGGTGTTTTCGCGATTCCGGGAGTTTTCGGAAATGAAAATGCGATCCGTTTGAAGTTTCGGAAAGCTAACACATAGATCTATAACATACTTTAATCCTAGATTTTAATTCATGCTGAGATGGTACAGTATTGATTATTAGTAGGAGTTACTATTCGGCATATGCATTTTGTGCACCCTTGTGTGTAATATAATGTTCTATTTGATTTAACCCATGTTAATGTATATACATTATGTAATTAAATAGAGAATACAAGCATGAGTAAATGTTTAAATAAATGATGTATGAGGTGTAAGTATCCTATCTAATGTAAGCATGTATAAGTATGGCTTGTAATGAATATGTAGGTTCCATAGTATGTAATGTATGGTGCATATAGTAGTGCAAGAGAATAAATGAATGATGAATGAATGCAAGCATGAATGTAATGTAATAATAGATGTAATATATGCAATATATAAGTTAATGAGATGTAATATTCTATGTTAACACAAATCCTATATTACATCATGTACCCCCTTACACTATGTTGACACTATCACACTTGACACATTGTTCACTTACACTTTGACACTCTTTCATATGTATACACTATGTATGCCCATTTAACCCTCACTTGCCCCTTTGCCATGTTCACATACACACACATAGCCTCTTAAATAAGTATTTATGAATATAGTTAACTTAGCTATGTATGTATATTATATGTTAGCATATTGTGTTGTAATATATAAGTTTATATAGCCATTTGAAATGCCATGATTATAGACCAAATGTTTATACCAATATATGCATGTGTATATATGTGTAGACAATATAGCTTAAAGTAATAGATTACCTAGTGTATATCTAATGTGAATTCTTGCCTAGTTGAGTATTGAATAATTGCATGCTATATAGAGTTGGGTGTATGTTGGCTTGTATAGCCTTGTATTGATGTGTGCTTGCTAGGATAGTCTTGGTTAGGCCTAGTAAGACTTGCTGGGTTAGGACATGACCTAGTTTGACCTAGTTTGACTAGTGCAGTTGACCAGAGTTGACCAAGGGTTGACTTTGGCCTAGTTTGACCTAGATTCATGTAGAATGCATTGTAGTGCTTTATATTACCCTTCTGGATATATTGTGACTTGTGCTGTCCTAATTAGGAGCCAGACACCTCTCATCGGACAGTATATTTACTTTGGACATTCAGACATCAGGCGAGTACATTCTCTGATAGTTCTTTCATTTACTTGTCAATTACTGTACTTCAGTTCTAGATAGTTTTATGTGATTCTTACAACACGTATGGATATTTCTGGATTCATGTATGCGACACACATACTATTTGTCTGGCCTCTATTTCTGGAACCACTACTGGCATCACCTTCTGGAACCACTACTGGCATCACCTACTGGAATCACTACTGGAGCCACCTACTGGAATCACTCTGGAATCTTTTGCTGGTATTATTACGTTTGGCTGGACTCATCTCGATTCTCGTGTTTTTTCTGGATTCACTTGTACTTGTGGGCGGAAAAATATTGGAATAGGCATGTGAACATACCCAAATACTGGAACCACTCCCTTGGAATTATACTGGAACGATAGCCATCCCACACTTGGCCGAGTGTGCGGTGTGCCGTATTACCTACAGCCGTTCACATGTCGATCCCGATATTTTAAAACACACTGTTAGAGTATAGGCTGGACTCACCCTGGAACCTTTGATCACCAACTGGACTCACCTTATACTGGACTCATCTTGTACTGGAACCACCTGGTATCAGATTCATGTTGTCTGGATTTACTTGGGTTTTGTACTTGTTTACATTTATATTCTGGACTTATTATGTTACTTTAGTTCAGCTAGATTTATTTTACAGTCTTCATTGCCATCATTCTTCTCTTGTTTTAGTTACTTACTTTCTTGTATCTTATCTGTTCTCCATACCAACACCTGTATATAAACTGCCATATTCATCAATAAAACTGTCTATAACTGCTTTATAGTTCTCTGTCATTTAATTGGAATTTCTTGATGAGTTGTACTCGTTCCTGTCCTGACTGAACCTGTTGATAAATTTTACAGATAGCCTGGAGGTTGCCTGCTAGCCTAGAGGAGACACAGTAGAGGTTGTATAGTTAGTTATTTCAGTTGTATTGAGTTGTATTTATTCTATGGATTACAGTATTGAGCTTTGAGATGTATTTCTGGGTTTATGTATCTTAGACACTTAGACTTCTATCTCCTGTTTCTCTTTTGGATTTCATGTTTTATCTATCCTCATCATGCTCTACCTTAGATGTGATTGAGTCTGTATCTGCTATTTCACCCCCATTCGGGGAGTATAAACTGTTTAGTCTTATACTGTTAGATGCATTGAGACCTAGGACAGCGTTCTACCGTCGACACTGCGGCTTAGGCTGGGCGTTGTTACGTTCTCGTGTCCTAATTCTAGGGTGCGGGTCGTGACAGATTGTGCAAGCAGTTATGGCCTTGAGTCGGTTATTGGAAAGATTGATTCAAATATGATTTGAATTAATTCAGATCCACTCTTTGTGGGATTTGAAATTAATTCGTGGCTATCTTTGTGGGATTTGAATCTTTTAATTAATATCTTTCCAGA
This sequence comes from Iris pallida, assembly GCA_029216955.1. Classification (NCBI taxonomy): domain Eukaryota; kingdom Viridiplantae; phylum Streptophyta; class Magnoliopsida; order Asparagales; family Iridaceae; genus Iris; species Iris pallida. Next base: position 755,296 of record JANAVB010037618.1, on the reverse strand, counting down.
ACTGATTGGACGGCCAGGGCTTCCACCCTCTCTCTATTAATACTCCCTTCTGGCCTCCTTTGGAGGGCGATCCGAAAATAGAAATCATAGAGAGAGAGATGCTACCGCCATTGCAAGTCCAGAAAATTCGAGGAGTCAAAACAGAGGTGACTTCGAGCGTTCCAGATGTTCTTCGAACTTGCTGGTTCCTGGAAGCAGATCGTATGGGACGAATCTTGCTTTGAGCAACGGTGTTTTTACACCCCAGCAACTTCTCTCTATTTCATCTTTCGTTAGATTATTGTAACTCGTTTTGTCCCTATTTTAACTTGTTTGCAAGGAAGAACAAGAGATATAATTTTCTTTCTATTTCTGCATTGTAATCTTATTACTATTGTTATTTTGATCTTCGTGGATCTTGAGGTTGTTCAGTACAAAAGTTTTTTTTTGCTCACACCCTCTGATCTCGTTCGCACCTGTTTTCCATCTAATTTCTCGCCCCGGGACTAACAATCTCAAAGCAAGATTAGACAAATGGAAAACTCCTATGCTTCTCTTCTCGATACTAGCTTTAACAAGTTAGAGAAGTTCGATAGAGAGCACTACCAGATATGGAAGAGGAAGGTTAGCCTCAATCTTCAACTCGTAGATGTTGATCAAGTGTTGACAGAGGACGAACCGATCATTCCAGAGGGTGGCAACGCAACCAGAATTGTCGCTACAACTACCAAGCAGATGAAGTGGAGGAGAGAAGATAACCTCTGCAGGCTGCTTATTCTCAACTCCATGGAAGATTCTCTGGCAGAATCCTACTCTAAGAAAGTGATGGCCAGAGAAATCTGGAAGTCTGTAGAGAAACTGTATAAAGACGATGAGAGCAGAAACAAGATATTTATCGTCAAAAAATATCACAAGTGGCTCTTTGAAGACGAGAAGGCGATGCTTCCTCAGGTGGAGTTTCTGAAACATCGTCAGAAACTGGACAACGAAAAGATGCCCCTCGAGGACAAGTTTGCCGTTGGAGGGATAGTCTCCAAACTCCCTTATGGATGGAGCAAGCTCTATGCGACCATGCACAAGAAGAAACTCGAGATCAGTCTGGAAGTCTCCTGCAAGAAATCCATGTTGAAGACCAGATAAGGGCTCAACAGAAGGTGGATGCTCTATCCAAGCAGTTGGCCAAGGCCAACTTAGTGCAGACAAGGGACTCTAAGGGGAAGCAGGCGGCTTCTCACCACAATAAGGACTTCACTAATCTGAAAGTGAAGGGACCTTCTTTTAAAAGCCGAAGTCTAAGTCAAATGTGACTTGCTTTAACTATGGCAAGAAGGGCCACTACAAGAGTGAATGCAGATCCAAGCCCAAGTAGTCACAGCAAAGTGAGCCTAATAAGGTTTCAGTGATTATTGACGGTATTGCTATAATTGCTCAGGTCACTTCGGTGGAGGCTAACTCTGACTGGTAGGTCGACACTGGTGCCACCTACCACGTCTGCTCGAGCAAGGAATGGTTCACCACATACCAGCAAACCTCTGAAAAGGTTATGGAGGCGAATCAGGCACAAGATGAAGTTCAAAGAATCGGGACGGTGGAGCTGAAACTGACCTCCGAGAAAACTCTGATGCTTCAAGGTATAAAGCATGTTCCCATGATTGCAAAGAACTTGATCTCTGGAGGCCTGCTCTGCAACGCAGGCCTGAGGATGGACATCAATATTGGCCAGATGGTGATGTCTCTTAAAGGAATGTACTTCGAAAAATCTTTCTATGCGAAGAAATGTTTAAGCTTCAGCTTGTAACCCACTCAGAGAATATTAATGCTATCTCCAATTCCGATTATACTCTTGAGTTATGGCATAATAGACTAGGACATATTTATTGTAAAAGGATTAACAAAATGCCTAGTCTATGACTTATCTCCAAATGTGAGGATAAGGTGGAGAAGTGTAAAGGGTGTGCTCAGAAAAAAATCACAAGAAAACTCTTTCATCGGGTCAATCGAAGCCCAGATCTTCTGGAGTTGGTACACTCCGATATCTGTGACTTCAAACAATTCTCCACGAAGGTCGGGATGAAGTACTTTATAACCTTCACCGATGACTTCTCAAAGTACGCATTCGTCTACTTGCTCAAGACTAAAGACGAAGCATTCGAGAAGTTCAAGGAGTTCAGGGTCAACGATAAAAGGCAAACTGGACAACAAATCAAGAGGTTGAGGAGTGATCGAGGAGGAGAATATCGGTCTCATGATTTTGCATCATATTGTAAAGAACATGGAATCATCAACGAGACTACTGCTCCGTATTCTCCTCAGTCCAACGGAGTAGCAAAAGGAAGAACATAACATTGACAGAAATGATGAACTAATTGTTGTTGACTGCGGGTTTTCCAAAGTGTTTTTAGGAAGAAGCTGCATTGACGGCCACATTTATTCTGAACAGAGTGTTGTATGCAACTTCTGATATTACTCCTCGTGAACTCTGGTTCAAAGTCAAACCCAACTTGAATATCATTCGAGTGTGGGGGTGTCTTGCATATGTGAAGCTCCCGAATCTGAAAATTCAGAAGCTCGGAACAAGGACTACAAAGACGATCTTCTTGGGGTATGTCGAGAAGAGTGATGCTCGAAGGTTCTTTGACTTGGAGTCTAACCATGTCATCGAATCTCGTGACACAGAGTACTTGAAGGCAAATTTGCAAGGCACAAAAATTTGTTCTCGCGGACATTCCAGAGAATAATGATGGTACAAAGGAAGCTGATGTTTCCAACGATGTAGTAGTCCAAGAAGAAGTTGTTGTTGATGAAACACGTTTGAACCAGAACTCGCAGAGCCGTCAGCTAGCGAGTGAGAAGGCTGAAAGACTTCGGAGATGACTTTGTCACCTATCATGTGGAAGCAGATCCGCTTACCTATGATGAGGCGATGAAGACTAGAGATGCTATCTTCTAGAAGGAGGCGGTGAATGACGAGTTTGACTCTCTCACCTCCAATAACACATGGGTGTTAGTAGATCTACCTGAAGGAGCAAAATCCATCGGATGTAAATGGATCTTCAAGAAGAAGATGAAGGCCGATGGAACTATTGACAAGTTCAAGGCCATGCTGGTAGCCAAGGGTTTTCTCAGAAACAGGAGATAGACTACTTTGACACGTACGCTCCATTAGCACGAATGACCACCATCAGAATGTTAATCACTCTAGCAGCTATACATAAGTTGGTGATACATCAGATGGATGTAAAAACGGTATTCCTTAATGGTGAGCTGACCGAAGAGATTTTCATGCAACAGCCAGATGGATTTGTCGTCAAAGGTCTGTAGAAGCATGAAAAATATGGGATTTATGCGGGTCACAATTTGCCGCATAAGTACTTTGGTCCAAAATGGTCGGCATAAAGGAGAGCCGCATGACAGATTCAGCACCCTATGCGGCCCGTCGACAACCAGACTGATTCGAGCCGCAGAAGAAAGATACGTGGTCAAGTTGATTAGTCCGTCTGATAAAGCTGACAAATTCTGTCAAAACTGACAAAAATGACAACTCTGGCACTCTGAAAAAAAGATAATACATGATCAGACAAAATGTCATGTCACTAAAAACAGGGTTCATGTGCTTAGACATAGTCATGCAGCCAGAAGGATTGCTACCCAAGCCACATGAACCTTATGCGGCTCAAACATATACGACTCTAAAGTCTCTGAGCTTCAGGTGGCCAAGGGTGACTGTAACCTAAGCCGCATGAGCTTTATGCGGCCCAAAATACAGAATTTATGCGGCTAAAAAGTCCTTAAGCTACATGCGGACTAAGGAAGGCTGCGACTTAAGCCACATGAGTCTTATGCGGCCCAACATGGCCGAAAACTGAAAGACTCATGCGGCTCAAAATAATTTCTATCCTGCGATAGGACACGTGGCAGGCTGACCAAGTATCAACCACCCAGATTTACTACAACAAAATCCCAACAAATTGCCAACTGACAGCCAAAGAGCGAGTCTTCACGTACTAATTAGCCACGTGGCCACGGGCCATCTATACGGCTCAAAACACCTATCACTATAATAGCAGGGTGTCACACCCCTGCAAAAGGCTGGCAACCTTCGAAAGGCAATTTCTTCAAGAGCTAAGGACTGCGTCGGATAGTCCAAAGAGTAAGGTAGAGTTGATACACTTTCCCGAGCCTCCACCTTCACCCCCCAGAATCAAAAACTAAACAATTGTACTTAGATTATTTTCTAGGATTTCTTTCTAGGCTTTTCTTTGTACAAGCGAGTTTGCAATCAATTTTAATATTTCTGCAATACATGTCTTTGATATTTAATGGCAAACACGATGGAGACTCTGCTGGGGACTTCCTTCTCCACTGATGACAAACTGGTGACGTAATCCGACGCGTCCAAGCTCGGCTCTACGCTGTAAATGCTTGTGGTTCGTTTTGACCAACAAGCCTTCGAAAAAATACTCTCTGAAGAGAGCGCCAGTCCGTCACAGAAGCGAGCCAACCCAAAGAGAACTTGCAGGACATCGGTACGCAAAACTGTTGCCCCCGACCAAGTTCTCGAAGAAGTTCCTTCTGTGGCCCAAGACGGTGATCGAAGCTCTCCTATGGCTTTGCTTCCGACCACAGAGGACCCCACTGTCTCCAAATCCAGCAAAGGAAACCACTACGATGGTGAGTTTTTAGGGGCACAAGGGAAATCCATGCAGACGAAGAAGAGGTCGCATAAGAGAAATATGCAGTCTTCCCATGCGGCAGCCAATTCTGGCCGCAGACAGATGACCCATACGGCTGCCAATTCTGGCCGCAGACAGACGACCTATACGGCAGCCAACTCTAGCTGCAGGAAGACGGCTCATGCGGTAGCCAAATCTGGCCGCAGAAAGATGGCCCATACGGCAGCCAGCTCTGGTCGCAGAAAGATTGCCCATGCCGCAGCCAATCCTGGTCTCAGACAGGATGTCTCATGCAGCCCTATCAGAAGCTTGTGTTCGACCGTCTCTCATCCGGGCCCGGCTCCATACGGCCCATTGAGAATGTGAAAAATTCCAATCAGGACTCTTCGTACTATGCGCCTTCAGGCGCTAAGTTGAACAAGTCCAGGACAGTGCGGGCCTAACAAGCCCAGTCAACTGTCCAAGCGACGGACCGCCAGCGGGCACCGCTAAATGTTATACGGGCTCCTGATGAAAAGTTATACAGAACCACCCGCGTCCAGTCCCAGGGCTAACGGACAGGGCGGGTCTTTAAAGTCTCCCTCCAACGATCGAGAGCAAGTGCTTTTACTAGCCTTAGATCAGGGAGCAAACATGATACCTACGCACCTGTGTTCTCGGGATACCCGAGTCCACAAGTTTGGTGCAAAGGTAGGTCAACCTGCTATCAACTTGCGTAAGGTGATCACTCACAAACGCAAGAAGGCAACCTTGGCATGCGATGAGTCCCTCTCGGGACGTCGTTGCACCCAAGTCATCATCAACTGCTGCTGCGACAAGTCGACAGCATCTGAAGATCGGCAGTCCATTTTCCAACGACTACAGCAGCCAGCACCTCTCCGACAATAACTCGAGAAACAGGTACAAATTCTGGGAGACGAGAAATTTTCTTTCGCCTCATATAATTCAACTCGGAAGATTCCTCCCGGCAAGGAGGGAAAAAAGACAGGCTCTTCCAGCCCGGCAATCTCAGCCAGCACTGCAAGGAAACTCTCATCTGGAGGGTTGCTGCTGACAACCACAAGGGGTGTATATTTAGGCATTCGATCCAAAAAGAAGCTTCCAGCTTCTAGGGGTGCACCTTTGGCCCCCTTGGGAGTAGATGAAGCTAGGGGTAGCACTCCCCTCAATATATGCGATAATTCGGTGTACCAAGAACATACACAGGGGGTAGAGATTCCCCGAAATTATGCAACAGACTTGGACTTCCCTAAGGGAGACCACCCTCGCCAAGACGATACGGCTTCCTGCACAAGGGGTAGCACCCCTTCCAAGTCCGAGAAAGAAGACATTCCGACGTTTTCCGACGATTTTTCTGTACGAGAATACGACACGAAGAGCACCTCTGCTACGGTCCCTTCCACCTCTTCCCATGTATGGACAGTCTTTATGGCTGACGATGATCATAAGGCGCCTACTGACCGACAACGTCTAAAAGTATTTGCAGCCATGCTCTTGTCCTTGGTCAATTCAGTAGACGAAATCAAAGCTGTTTTGCCAACTCAACCAGCAAGGACGCCCGGACAAACAAGTTTGGGACCCGCAGTCAACGCGGACTCCAACACGACCGCCCCTCCTTTGGGTGATGATCCTTTAGGAGCATCCGTTCCTTCAGCTGCAGATAAAGCCAAGGAAGCAAGAAGGGAAGTCCAGGAGCTTCGAGCAATGTTCAATGCCTGAGACACCTCTCGGGGCCTCAGAATACGACAGCCGTATCCCGTTTCATGGAGAGATATGCCTTTTCTACCATGGTATTAGCCGTTTCATATCGATGCATATGACGGGAAGACCTCTGCTAGTCGGTATATGACTTACTTTGAGGTCACAACCGACCACTTGCCGCATAGTGACGCCTTCCTTATACGATTATTCATCGGAGCATTGGAGGAGATCGCATTCGATTGGTACCGCAACCTTTTCGACAACTGCATCCATTCTTTTGACGGCTTCAAGCAAATGTTCCTGGAGAGGTTCTACGAAGTGGGATATGATGTGACAATGTCGTCTCTCATGGACGTCGTTCAAGGAGAGAGAGAGCTAACAAGAAACTATATCGAGCGGTTCCGTCAAACCGCAATGAGATTGCCCCAAGGCAATCCCGAGAGTTCCTTGATTGAAATCTGCCAGAAGAATTTGCTCTCCGTAATTAGCCTCTGGATGGACGACGATCAGTTTAGTGATTGGACGATCTTCATCATAAGTGCTACCAATGCGGAGGCAAAGTTGAAGAAGGCTCGCCAGTTGGGATTACACATCCTAGATGGAGAGAATAAGGGCAAACGTCCTAGTTCTACCTTCAGCAACAACAACAGTGGCGGCACCTCCAACCAGGATAATAAAGGCAAATAGGCCATGGTCGTCGATGCACCAAGAAGCCTGAACAAAAATAGGCGGAAGGTCAATGGTCCAAGGTGAATTACTCATTTGAGGATAGTCATGTCAAACCTATCTTCGATATGCTCTTGCAAGGGGGTAGGATCCAGCTCCCTCCACCAAGGTGCGAGCCTCAAGCGGCAGAAATAGAGGACCCAAAATATTGTCACTTCCACCGCTATGTCCATCATTCCACTCATGACTGCTTCCAATTAAAGCGGTACATTCAGAGTCTTATCGACTCCAAAGCTTTGTCGATAGACTTTGAAGATGCTACCGTGGCGGAGAATATAGTGTCAATTCAGTTTGACGACTTCCCTCCAATAAGCACTCCCGACGGGGTAATACCTGTCCTCCGGCAACGATGGAGGTTACCAATCTTCCACCCGTCCGAAACCAGACATCTGGACTGGTACCTCTCACCACTTTGCGAGGAGAAATCATGTGGGTGCATCTGGACTTAGTGCCCGAAGTTATCCAGGCGGTGTCATCTCCTACCAACAAGAAGAAGGACAGGAAGTCTAGGTCCTGCCATACAATTTCAGCCGAAGCTGAGAAAGCGGCAGCCGTTGTTACCCGGTCTGGGGCACAAGTCCAGCCCACATTGGGCAGTTCAGTCGAAGATCCTCAGTCGGCAACTCTGCCTGCCTCTGATGTTCCAAGGCCGTCTCAACCTCCACCGGCGGATAAGTCCAAGCCAAAGGAAACCCACTTCGACAAGCCACTCCGTAACGACGCACCTCAGGGGCTGGAAAGACCATACAACTTTGACGTATTAGCATAATTGGCTAATACGCCAGCAAAGTTGTCGTTATACGAGCTCCTAAGGCTCTCCAAGGATCTTCGTGTCGCATTGAACGAAGTAATCCAAAATGCTGACGCCTACTTAGCCCAGGTCAAGCCTCCAGGGAAAGGCCCGTCAGCAGATCTACAGGGCAGCAATGGCACAGATGCAATGCCCAACATCATATTTACTCCACAGGACATGTTGATCAAGTCCAACTTTCATGATTGTCCCTTGTACTATACTGGATACATAGGCGACATCAAAGTAGATCGGATGCATATCGACCCCGGCTCGTCAATAAGCATCATCCCGAAAAGCTTGCTCCAACTTCTGGGCCTCCCTATGCACCGGCTAGCGGCGACCAACACTGCCATTAGCGGTTTCAACTCGGAAAGGAGATATCCCTTAGGGAAGATCCGATTGAAATACCAGATTGGTGACCTGAATACGGAGGTTACCTGCTACGTCATAGATGCATACACGTCTTACAGTATCCTCCTGGGACGTCCGTGAATACATGACTATACGATCGATCCTGCCATCCACTCTTCACTAGTGCTTCAAGTACGTCAGTAAGCACGGCTTCATGAAGACTGAATTTGCCAACATCGATCCCTTCAAAGGGTTTGAATCTTATTACTCTTTGGAGGCTTGTCTATATGACGAATCCAAGAAACACATAACTGATGAACTGGAGGCCCTTATAGGGCCAGAGGAACCCTTGAGAATTCATCTCTAGGCCCGTAAATCGGACAAAGCCGTACCCCTTGTCGTAACCTTGCATAAAGAGGTGCCCGGTTCCCCTGCCTCACCTGCACAGTTGGAACCAATGGTCATCCGGCTCCCGAGATCCAGCCAAAAGCAAAAACCCGTCATAGGGCCGATGGTGATCCGATTGCCGAAATCCAATCAAAGGCAGCAGGAAGATGCGAGGCCCTCTGTGACGTCGATGGTGATCCGATTGCCAAAATCCACTCAAAGGCAAACGGAAGACACAAATCTCTTGTCGAGCCAATTGTCATCCATCTTCCTAAGACGAGCCAGCAACCAAGTGTCGATCCGACACCCTCAGGCAAGCCAATACCACAAGCTGAACCCTTGATGGTCAAGTTGCCCAAGACAGCATCCCGACCTCTGAGCTCGCAGGGGGTAGCCGAAGAGGACGTAGAACTCGCCAAGTACCTGGTTGCACAGGTGGATAGCCCCTCTCCTGATGATGTAATCTCTGTGGACAAAATTCCTTATTTCATCAATAAGAGGCTGCCGTTGGACTAAAAAAAAGGATACTGCCTAGAGTGTCGAGTTATGTACATCAGGTACCTCTGAACTTACAGTCTGTCCCCTTCGAGGGAACTCGCATTACATCTCTCCGAGCAAAAAATCATGTATATTGATACCTCTGAACTTTCGCTTTAATGTTTCGATTGTCATATATCACGTCCATATTACCTCTAATATAGACAATCTCCTAGCTTAACACTTGTACCCAATTCGGGATAAAAGACATGGTGTTAAGACCATAAAACCTATCACGTCTATATTACCTCTGTTGGATTTTGTCTCAAATCTATTACTCGCACTACCAGTGCGCAAAAGGGTAATAGGTCCATCAAAAATCATTCATGATTATCGTGTGTCACGTCCATATTACCTTTGATACCGATAGTCTTCCGAATTAACACCTGTGCCCAACCCGGAATAAAAGACATGGTGTTAAGACCATAAAACCTGTCACGTCTATATTACCACTGTTGGGTTTTGTTTCAAAATCTATTACCCATATCGCTAGTGCACAGAGGGTAATAGGTCCACAAAAGTTATTCTAATCTATTACCCGTACCACCAGTGTGCAGAAGGATAATAGGTTCATAAAACTTATCCTAATCTATTACTCGTACCATCAGTGTACCAAAGAGTAGTAGGTCCACAAAATATCATTCAAATCTATTTGCTCGCATTTCCAGATGCACAAAAGGGCAATAGGTCTACAAAAGGGATGTCCTTTATCAAACACAAAATGCTGTATTAGGCCCTCTAGTACAAGCACCACAAAATACCACAAATAAAGAATGGAGTGAATGTATTCTGTTTATTCAAAATCATTTACATTCATAGGACTACATCAGCAGCAAAAAATATAGCAATACATAGTTTGGTCAGTTTGACATCACTTCGCCTTCACCAAAAAGCAGTTTCGTGACCCTCGAAAGAAGTCATATTTTACTGCTGAGAAGCAAACAAGGCTGTTGAATCTCCAAGAAGCTTCCGGAGGAGGAAAAATATAGCATGCTTTTGTCCCCTCCGTATTGCGGATACCTTAGCTCCGCTCCTCCGAAGGACCATACCTTCAAAACAGCATCCCTGATGGTGGTTTCGCCTACTTGGAGAGCCGTGAAGACAGGACGTTCATGACGAGCCTGACCACCGTCCAACTCTCCGAGGTATAAAGGTTCTTTCTACCACCTGGGAAAAACTCTTCCGAAGCATCAATAGTTCTGAGTTGTCTGATGTGTATGCCAAAATGGCACGGAAAAAACTCTTCCGAAGCATGAGAAATTTTGAGTTGTCTGATGTATGTGTCAGAATGGTGCATTTTCACTCTATCGCCGACACCGGTCCTGGAGAAGTTTGCTAGCCAGATCCCTACAAAACATAGAAAAATGTCTTAGCAGCGAAAAGAAAACAAAGGACTCCTTTTCAGCTATGCGGCCTAACCAAACAGAACTCATGCGGCTAGGTCATGAGACACTTAGGCGGCTCAGTCAGGAAATGCTAATGCGGCTCAGTCATGAGGCACTTAGGCAGTTCATGCGGCTCAGTCATGAAGTGCTCATATGGCTCAGTCATGAGGCACTTATGCGGCTCATTCATAAGGCACTTATGCAGCGCAGTTATGAAGTGCTCATGCGGCTCAGTCATAAGACACTAAGGCGGTTCATGCGGCTCAGTCATGAAGTACTCCTGTGGCTCAATCATGAGACACTCATGTGGCTCAATCAGGAGCGCTTATGCGACTCAGCCCATGCGGCCCAATCATACAGAATACATGTGGTCCAAATAAGATAGGACATGCATCGACTAGACCTAAAGCACAGAGGCAATATATGACAGGCTCTCGCATAAAATATACGATATGGCCATTCAAAATTTCAGTCATCATATTTCTACCGTCCTTACCCTTGATAGGGGGTTGTACGTCGGAATAAATGGAAGAAGAGCCTGCCGCTCTCGACGGAGAGGCAAGTCCCTTCCCTTTGGCCGCAGCACCAGTCGACTTGGAAGATTTTAGAGCCATGGCTAAATTGAGATAGAAAGATGAAGACGAAGGAGAAGAAGGTGAAAGAGAAAAATCTCTCTCTGGATGACCCCTATTTATAGAGTTTCCGAAGAGTGCCTTTTCGATTCTCGAGATCATTAAAGATAATGACGACGTTTGGGAATTTTATCCCTAGTAACCGTCGGCTTTATCTCGAAAAGTGCCTCTTCGATTCTCGAGATCATTAAAGATAATAACGACGCTTGGAGATTTTATCCCTAGTAACTATCGGCTTTATCTCAAAAAAGAGAACCCAAATCCAAAATTAAATACAGCAGTGACAGCTGGCAGGCTTGTAATGCCTATTGTTCGTATTACGTATTTTGGTATACATATACGTACTTTGACTCGTATTGCATGACACCTTGCTTGGTTTATTTCGACATTTTCAATTGATTGGTTTATTCTTGGGTTGGTTCGGCTTGGCTTGTTTTGTTTGGTTCAAAAATGAACCAAAGGAAAACCCCTACCTACCACCCCCATCATCATTTATTAACCCCACCCTCTTTCTCTCTCATCATTCACTCTTCTTCTTCCTCACCGTTGCTCTCCACCTACCAAGAGGTTTAGGCATGTGCAACTTGCCTCACGATGGATTTCAAGTTTTATTGTTCTATTCTCTTCTTTACATGATTATAAGCCTCTTTAGAACTTGGAGTTTTTAATTTTGATGGATAGATTCTTCTAGATCTACTTTATAACTTTTAGTCCACAAAGTTTTCTTGGTTTTGATCTACTAAAACTTGTTATTTTCGAAAATTAATAGTTCCATGAGCAAGAGCACGAAATTTCATGTGAATTTGGTTTTTGATTCACCTCATTTCGAGTTAAAATGAAGTTTTTATGGCCAAAACAAGTTTTTCTGAATTTTCATGTCGGCTGAAGAATGTGGGCTGGCGTAAAATAAGATTTTACGCAGGGAAGCTAGCGTAAAATCAAATTTTACGCAGGAAGGCTTGCGTAAAATAAAATTTTATGCTGGATTGTATCCAGAATGTAAAATTTTACGTTGGGAACCCTGAAATTGCGTATTTTACACTGGATTGTATCCAGAATGTGAAATTTTACGCTGGGAACCCTGAAATTGCGTATTTTATGCTGGATATCATCCAGAATGTATTATTTTACGCAGGGAACCCTGAAATTATATATTTTACGCTGGATATCATCCAGAATGTAATATTTTACGCAGGGAACCCTGAAATTGCATATTTTACGCTGAATGGTACCCAGAATATAAAATTTTATGCTGGAACCCTCCCCTTTTTACATATTTTACGCAGAATTGAATTTTTGGCATAAAAAGTGCACAGAATGACTGTTTTTGCCAAGTTTAGCTATTTTCTAGCTAGAATTTCGAAAAACTTAAAACGTGAAAGTTTTAGATCTTTGTCTTGCCTTTTCGAATATTTCTGGAGCACCTCAGTTTGAGTTCGTATGTGAAAGTTATGTCCCGTCTTCCCTGAGCCGCATAATTCCTCCGCATCTCTTGTACCATGTTTATATTTAGTTATTGCATATATGATTATACCAGGTTAAATGTTAAATTTAAATATATTCCATGACATAATGGTGTCCCATCGTGGCGCACTTTTGACAGTGAATTTGACACGATACATATCCCGAATGCTGTTGCGACGGCTAGCATGTCATGACAGAATTGAGTGGCCTGGACACCGTGGGTGAATGTGTTTGTACAAATGAATCGGTAATGTTTGTATCATGTCTAGGACAGGAATCCCTGAGTACCACGGTCAGGGATACCTACAGTAATTGACTAAGGCTAATAAACTAGAATAATTCAGTAGACATGAATAGATTCCCAGCTACAGGCAATCCCGTTATCTGGGCGCATTAAGTGGACTTGTAGCCTACCGATGAGCAGGGCACATTTCCATGCACACAGTCACGTGTTGCATTCTTCATAAACTGACATTCGACCTGGATAACCGGATGGTCTGCAGGGCTTGTGGCTATTAGGATAATCTCATTGTATCTTGCTAGTAACTAGGCCTGTGATAACCCTAGTTAGTTAAAAGTATCAAGCCGTACTCTTGATTGGCCGTGATTGATTGGATGGAGTTTATTCCAGCTTAGTCTTGTCCCGATCCTGTACAAGATTGTGACACGACATGATTATTGATGCTTGCCTTAACAATAACGATCGGGGGTCCAGTTCTGTTCAAGCGAAGGGTTACAACCCCGGTCATTGTTTGGTTTAAGGGTTGTAACCTGGCTCCCGAAGCAGTTATGTGTCCTCTCTTCGTTATTGTCTTATTGCAACCCCATGCCATGCTCGTCATGTTTTACCTTACTGCAATGACATGATTAATTATCTATACTGGCCTTAACAATAAAGATCAGGGGTCCAGTTCTGTTCAGGCGAAGGGTTACAACCCCGGTCCTTGTTTGGTTTAAGGGTTGTAACCTGGCTCCCGGAGCAGTTCTATGTCCTCTCTTCGTTTATTGTCTTGTTACATTACCATTAGTATTTGAGACGGGTTTCTATTCAAGTGAAGGGCTGCAACCCCGGTCCTTGTTTGGTTTAAGGGTTGCAGTCCGGCTGCTTGAATGGTTTCCTCGTACTCAATGTATTTATTGTTATCTCTATTATTATTATGATCAGTTCTTTTATAAGCTCTCTTTAATTATTCTATTATGATGTGCTGGTTTTAGTTCCTATGTGAAGCCTCCTTTGTGGCACTTGCTCTTTCTGGGGTCTGACCCAGCTGGTTTTGTATGGCCAGATATCGGAGCAGTCCCAGAGGATCTACCAAACCTCCAGCCAGATGATGACCACCAGGCGTAACCCTGGCAACGAGTGGGTTTCTTTTTTGTCCTCCCACTTTATTGTAAAATTATTCTTTTGAGGCGTTTAGCCGGCGAGCACGTGTTAGCTCGATTGCACCTTTACTTATTGTCTGCTTACGGGCTGTAACATGATTGACAGATCCTAGGGTTGATCATGGATGACTTAACTCTTGCTAGTCTTGACATTTTGTACGACTAGCTTCATGATCATCCAATATGTAATATATGGGACGCCTTGCTATTATATATTTGGTGCTCTGACATCTTGTAACTATTATTGCTTGCTTGAGATTGAGACAATAGGCTTGTTCATGACCATAGGAGACTGTTGGCTTGTAGTTAAACCCTCATGTATCTAGACAGCCGTGACCGTATAGCGAGGTGGGTTGCACTTCAATATACGTAGCTGGCTATGTACGCTCCCGCTCTCCAGTATTCTAGTTCTGGGGCGTTACAAGGCTGGATGGGGTTTCTCTGCGGCTCAAGATTTCCCTGCGGCTCAAAATTTCCCTACGGCTCAAGATCCCTCTACGGCTCGAAGTCTCTCTGCGGCTCAAGATCTCCCTGCGACTAAAGGTCTCTCCTGACTTGAAGACTCCCTGCGGCTTGACATATCTCCATGCTTTTTATTCAAGGTATTTCAAATTTGTAATTTGAAAACTTTAAAGGGGGTCTTGTAGAAGCATGAAAAATATGGGGTTTATGCGGGTCACAATTTTTCGCATAAGTACTTTGGGCCAAACTGGCCCGCATAAAGGAGAGCCGCATGACAGATTCAGCACCGTATGCGGCCTATCAACAACCAGACTGATTCGAGCCGCAGAAGAAAGATATACGGTCATGTTGATTAGTCCGTCTGATAAAGCTGACAAATTTTGTCAAAACAGACAACAATGACAACTCTGACACTCTGACAAAAAGATAAGACGTGATCAGACAAAATATCATGTCACTAAAAATAGGGTTCATGTGCTTAGACATAGTCATGCGGCCAGAAGGATTGCTACCCAAGCCGCATGAACCTTATGCGTCTCAAACATATACGGCCCTAAAGTCTCTGAGCTTCATGCGGCCAAGGGTGACTGTAACCTAAGTCGCATGAGCTTTATGCGGCCCAAAATACAGAATCTATGCGGCTCAAAGTCCTTAAGCTACATGCGGACTAAGGAAGGCTGCGACTTGAGCCGCATGAGTCTTATGCGGCCCAACATGGCCGAAAACTTAGAGACTCATGCGGCTCAAAATAATTCCAATCCTGCGATAGGACACGTGGCAGGCTGACCAAGTCTCAACCACCCAGATTTGCTGCAACAAAATCCCAACAAATCGCCAGCTGGCGGCCAAAGAGCGGGTCTTCACGTGCTGATTAGCCACGTGGCCATAGGCCATCTATGCGGCTCAAAACACCTATCACTATAAATAGCAGGATGCTACACCCCTACAAAAGGCTGGCAACCTTCGAAAGGTAATTTCTTCAAGAGCTAAAGACTGCGTCGGATAGTCCAAGGAGTAAGGCAGAGTTGATACACTTTTTTGAGCCTCCACCGTTACCGTCCAGAATAAAAAATAAACAAATGTACTTAGATTGTTTTCTAGGATTTCTTTCTAGGCTTTTCTTTATACAAACGAGTTTGTAATCAATTTCAGTATTTCTGTAATACCTGCATTTGATATTTAATGGCAAACAAGGTCTTGAAGGCAAAGTCTACAAGTTGGTGAAATCCTTATACAGCTTGAAGCAGGCTCCCAAAATATGGTATAAGAAGTTTGACAAGGTCATTAGATCAAATGGCTACAGGGTCAGCGAAATGGACAAATGTGTTTACACAAAGTTCTCTGCTGGAAGAGGAGTCATCATTTGTCTGTACGTGGACGACATGCTAATCCTAGGCTCGGATGTAGGATGTGTCACAGAAACAAAAAAGTTTCTCTCGACCAAGTTCAGTATGAAGGACTTGGGGATGCTGATGTGATCTTGGGCATAAAGATTATCCGAACAGACACTAGAGTGGCTCTGTCACAATCTCACTACATTGAGAGGATGCTCACACGCTACGGGTATCAGAATCTTTCAGGGATCGATATACCTTACTGGTGTGACCAGAAGCTGAAGCCAAACTCGAAGGAAAGCGTCAGGCAGCTGGAGTATTCAAGCGTTATCAAAAGCTTGATGTATGCTACTACTGCCACAAGGCCTGACATAGCTTTCGTCGTAGGAATGCTAAGTCGGTTCACGAGCAACCCAGGCATTGAGCACTGGAAAGCTGTAAAGTAGATAATGAGATATCTCAAGAAGACTCAGATATACGCACTACACTACAGCGGGTATCCAATAGTAGTGGAAGGCTTTAGTGATGCTAGCTGGTGTTCAGAGGTAGAGAGCGAGAGATCCACAGGTGGATACGTCTTTTCCTTGGGTGGAGCTGCTATATCGTGGAATTCGAAGAAGCAGACTATACTCTCTCGCTCCTCCATGGAATCTGAGTTCTATGTACTAGAAATTATAGCAGATAAAGTAGAATGGCTTCGAAAGCTCATGTATGATCTTCCAGTAGTTGGGGCTCAGATATCGGCGGTAGCGATATACTGTGACAACCAGGCGACTACAGCAGTGGCATCGAATGACCTCTTTAACGGGAAGAAGAGAAATGTGTAGCTGAAGTACAGAGCAGTAAACGATCTCATCAAGAGGGGTACTATTACTGTAATTGATGTTCGAAGTCAGAAGAACCTGGCAGATCCGTTCACAAAGGGCCTCAAGCGCCAGCTGGTCGATGACTCAGCAAGAAAATTGGGCTTGAAGGCATTCTGATATTGTATCTATGCAATCCTACCATAAAGTTTTATGTTATTAGTTCAAAGAGAAATCTACTACGCATCTAGCTTTTGGTTCAAGGGAGGACCACTGATTGGAAAAATATCAAGTAACTGTGGGTACATAGTCCTGAGGGACATGAAAGGGATACGGACCCATAACCACTGTTGTCTACTATTGTTCTCTGCGGAAAACAAGTCCTGTGGAGAGGATGGATTCGATGCCTTAATAAGTTCTCAGACAAAGTGAATGTCTGTTGTGCTTTACAGGAAGCACGGTAGCGCAGCACTATAAAGGAGCTCATGGACTCCATGCTACAGTGGGGTGACACCACAATAAGGTTTCCAAGTTTTTGTAATGCCTTGGCTTAGCGAGCCATGTCACTGCGGTGTAGCACCGCTTATAGGCAGGTAGCCTAATGATGTATAGTATAAATGAAGAGTGATAGATAGCACTACAAAGAGGCCAGTGTCCTCATGTTACAGTAGCATGATACTACAAAGAGGTACCAGGTATGGCAAAGCCTCGACTTCGTAAGCTATGTCATAGCACTACTAAAATCTGCTCAACTGGCGACGTTAATTTAGCGACGTTCGTAAAACGTCGCTAAATTGTGGACATTAGCGACGTATAATTGAAACGTCGCTAACAGTCGCTACTAGCGACGAAAATAGTGATGTGACAATGACGTATATTATTTACATAAGCTAGTCGTCGCGTAACGTCGCTATATCGTCGCTAATAGCGACTAATTTAGCGACGTTAGTATGAACGTCGCTAAATTCTAATTAAATTAAATTCCCCCCTCCCGATTCATTTTCCCCCAATCTATTTTACTCTCTCACTCTCTCCCTCCGGCGCTCTCACTCTCACTTCCTCCGGCGCTCTCACTCTCTCCGGCGACTCTCAATCTCACCGGTGACTCTCCTCCGGTACGTGACTCTCTCTCTCTCTCTATTTTGGTTGTTCGTGGTGGGGAGGGTGCTGGTGGCTCGGGAGGAGGGGAAGGGGGTGCGGGTGGTTGGGGATGAAGAATGGTTGGAGGTAGCTGGGGGTAAGGAATGGGGGCTGAGGGGAGGGGAGGGTTAGGGTTCGGGTTAGGGCTGGGTGTGAGGGAGAGGGGCGGGGGGGTGAGGGCGGCTGGAGGGTGAGGGCGGGGGGGTTGGGGGGAGGGAAGGGTTATGGTAAGGGTTCGGGTTAGAGTTAGGGGTGGTTGGTAGGGGAGGAGAGCAGAGGGTGAGGGGGCTGGAGAGGGGAGGAAGGGCTAGTGGGGGAGGGGTTAGGGATAGGGTTCGGGTTAGGGTTAGGGGTAGTGTAGGGGAGAGGGGTGGGGGGGGCGCTGGATCAGGGGCACCGATAGTGCCGAAAAATCTAATAATTTAGTAATAATTATTTGTTTTCCGACACCGAAAAATCTGATACTCTGATTCGAAACCATGTACCGATAGTGCCGATATTTGTAACACATAGTTTTGTTGGTTGGTTAATGTCGTCGTCTATTTGTAACACGTAGTTCTTGCCGAAAGACCATCCGTACCGTAGCAACAGAACTGTATTCCGTGTCGGAGCTATGGAGAAGGGCGATCCATCGACAATGTAGTCCGAAGAGGACACATGGGAACAAGTAAAAGAAATTTCAAGTGCTATTAAAGATCCTAAAACGAGCAGCCGTTGCGAGGGATTTGGTAAAGATCATAACTGGACCAAAAGGAGTATATTCTGGGATCTGCCATATTGGAGCACAAATCTGATTAGACATAACATTGACGTCATGCATATCGAGAAGAACGTGTTTGATAACATAATTAATACTGTAATGGACGTCAAGGAGACAAAAGACAATCAGAAAACTAGATTGGACTTAGTCGAAATATGCAGACGCCCTACATTGCACATGATAGACAACGAAAAGGGAAAGCTTTTGCAGCCTAAGACAATCTACTCGCTGGACAAGGAGGACAAAGTAAGACTTTGTAGATGGATCCAGGACTTAAAATTTTTGGACGGATACGTCTCCAATCTAAGAAAATGTGTCGACATAAAGGAGTGTAAACTGACCGGAATGAAGAGCCACGATTGTCATGTATTCATGGAGAGGTTAATTTCTGTTATATTTCGGGAATTATTACCGCCGGTAGTCTGGGATCCATTAACAGAGCTTAGCATATTCTTCAGAGATCTTTGTTCTTGCAAGTTGCTCGTCAATCGTTTAGAGAAGCAAGAGAAGGACATTGTGGTAACACTTTGCAAAATTAAGAGAGTTTTTCCTCCTGCATTCTTTGACTCAATAGAGCATTTACCGGTTCATCTTATCCATGAGGCTCTTGTTGCTGGACCTGTCGGTTATCGTTGGATGTACCTGTTCGAGCGACAGTTGAACCACCTCAAGAGGAAGGTAAAAAATAAGGCACGGGTGGAGGGTTATATTTGTGAAGCATATGTCCTTGAGAAGATTTCAAACTTCTGTTCCATGTATTTTCAGTCTCATATTGCTACAAACAGAACAAGAGCTCCCAGAAATGACGACGGCTATGAAGTTGGTATTGAGGCAAAGCTGAAAGTATTTACTGTCTGCGGAAAACCATCTGGTAAAATAAAAAAAGATATCTAAATGACGACGAGGTTAGCGCTGCAATATTATATGTATTGCTAAACTGCAACGAGAAAGAAGTGGACAAGCTAGAGGGGTAAGTAAAATTATTTTGCGTGCTTCGTTGCTTCTCAATATAACTAATATACCTATGCTTCGTTGCTTTTCAGCAAATGAGGGGTAAGTAAAATTATTTTGTGTGCTTCGTTGCTTCTCAATATAACTAATATACCTATGCTTCGTTGCGTACGGATTGTTGGATGAGGTAACATCCAACAATCCGTACGCAACCGAGGAGAAAGTAGAACAGCAAATGAGACTTCATTTTTCTTTTTGGTTGAGAGCATATGTACGGATATCTTTATAATTTACTTTTTCTGTACGTATATACTTCGACAGAATAATTACGTTAGCATCGTTTATTTGGTATTTAGGTTGATCGTCCGGAGGCAATCCTTGAGAATGAGTATATTAAAACTCTAGCCAAGGGACGAATTTATCAAGTGAAGACCTGGCCAAGTTACTGCGTAAATGGCTTCAGGTTCAAGTCAACAAATGCTCGAATAAGAGACGACTTCTTGAATTTGGATTCTATGAAGAATAGCTGTTTGTGCATAAAATCTTCAAACTACAAAGACGTCGACCCAGGCAATGACTTCTTTGGCATCTTACGGGAGATTGTGGAACTAGCATACAATTATGCTATAGAACCTTGTAAGATCGTCTTGTTCAGATGTGACTGGTTTGATCTGATCCAAGGTCGAGGTTGGAGAGTTAAAAAACATGGTTTTGTTGACATAAATTATCACCGTCGATATCAAGCTTATGAGCCGTTTGTTCTAGCAAGCTAGGCTCAGCTAGTTTACTTTATCAGCTTTCTAAAACGAGGAGCCGGGAGATCATATTGGTGGGCAGTCTGTAAGACTAAAGCTCGGAATACCTTCGATGTCGACGAGATAGCTTATCAGGAAGACGAACTACCTCTTATTACAAATATTGTCGACGTGGACTCAACAGAAGTTCCTCATGACATGTTTTATCAATTGGAAGAGGTAGAAGTATCAGAAGAGGAAGAGAAAGTTGATAGAAGTGAAGAGGAAGAGGAAGATGAAGAGGACTCGGAACAAGATGAATATTCAGAAAAGGATTGAATATGTTTAATCTTCAGATGTAATATGGTTTAGTTTTGTTATTTTTTAGATGTAGTATGGTTTACTTTTGTTTTTTCAGATGTAGTATGGTTTACTTCTGTGTTTTTTAAGATATGGCTCGACGTGGATCCTTTGGTTCTGGTGCTGGTGGGAGTCGACGAGGCGACAGTCTCCATCTACCACTCCTACCGACTCGTCATCCCCCCGCACTCTAGGATACACTAGCGTTCTAGTCGCCGACAGTGTCTCTATACCCGGCTCTAGCAGTTCCAGGCTAGGGCCTTCTTCTTCTACGCAGCCAGTACCGTCGAGTATTCCAGAGGTCGACCCCACTACTGAGGAGAAGGCCGAGGCCCACGCCGAGGGCGAGGGTGATGGCGAGGCCCACACCGAGGGCGAGGGCGAGGCCGAGGGGCAGGCTGTAGCTCTTATTTCAGACATATCCTCCGTGTCGCCCGGAGGGGGATCTGAGGTTGGAGATTTGGGCCTGTACTCGGACCAGACGGTAAGTAAAAATATTATTACATTTAATTTGTTTAAATTTATTATAAACTTGTTTAATAAATTTTAGTTTCTATTTTACAGGTATTATCCCTCCTCCGTACACCGGTCGCTGGAGACATTCCTGCGACAGAACTACGGGGGGCCCTGGATCAACTGGAGGGATATCCCGGCCGACAAGAAGGCATTCTGGTTTGAGCACTTCTCGGTACGTAAAAGTTTATTTTCTTTTAACATTTAGTATGTTATTTTATAACTTACATACTTCTATGATTTTTTCAGCGGACTTACTTCTTTCCTCCCCACCGCGCCGTTGCTGTCGAGTATATTTTTTTCAGCGTCGCCAGCAAGCTCATTAGGGACGTGATCCTCGACCAAAAGGATTGCGAGCACCGGGGAGAGCCTATTCAGGGTTAGATCTCTGCCGCCAACTGGGCGGCAATGAAGAGAAGGTTCGAGGAGGAAACCTACAAGGAGAAGTCCGCAAAGTCTAAAAGAGCGCGACAGGCAGGGTCACAGTGGTGTGGTGTGGTGGGTCACGGTCCATTATGGATTTCTTTACTCATATGGTACATATCTCATCATATACCCATAATTAATACTTTATAGTAATATATTTCTTTCAACTTAACTGACAAATCATATAATAATTTCGTAACAGGTTGAATCGGAAGAATACCCGAATATGGTAACCTTGTTCCTCGCCACGCACATGAAGGGGGAGTGATTCGTAGACGACAAGGCCCGGGACACCTACGTAAGTTTTACTTAATGCTAGTTCATTAATATTAATTTTTAGTTACATAGAAAATTCATATAGATGTTATTTCTAGGCCGAGTTTTTGAAGTTTTACTTAATACTAGTTCATTAATATTAATTTTTAGCGACCATGTGAGAATTCATATAGATGTTATTTTTAGGCCGAGTTTTTGAGGCTTAGGTAGGCCGGGCCGACACGGTCAGAGGGAGCTGGTGCTATCACTTCCCAGCAGCCCCCGGCCGCCGTAGCTTAGTCAGATGACGAGCTGTGGATGAGGGTCGTTGGTGGCATGCATAGGGGTACGTACTATGGTAAGGGCTCCTATGGTACCTTCATTGCATCACAAGCCTCTACGACCGCCACTAGTGTGCCCGGCCCCGCACAGACGAAGGAGTCGCTCCGCCACCAGCAGAGTATCGATATACAGATCACAGCTCTGCCTGACAAGATGCTGCAGAGGATGGTAGCGCCGCATACAGATGATTCTGCGCTCATCTCATGCTATGAAAGGCTTGAGGATACTACTGAGGCGCTACGACTGTCACGCCCCGACCCGAAATCACCCGAATCATCGTCCTCGTAGGGGGCGTGATGCCGCACGAGCCTGGAGTTGTGCTCGTGCAAGGCAAGATGACAAGTTCTCAAATGGTTATCTTTTGATTTGATATTAACAACGAAAGGAAACAGAGTGTACGAAACAATTCTCTTTATTGATATCTGAAACTGAGATTACAATGGCTTTCGATAGCCTAACAATATATGCCAGATTGGCTACAACCCTCAGGTTCTCTCTTGCCTACAAAGGATTTCACCGTTACATACATTATGCCTTCTATATCTCGGCCGCATCAATCCAGCTGCGTAGTCCGAGCGTCAATGCGATAGCACGCTTCAATGCGCTTCGGCATTCCAAGCCTTAACACGTTCAAGCAACGTCTCGCCGCGAGCAATCCATTCCCTGCACCCTGCATGAAGTTGGTGGGGGATCAGTACGTTCGTCCTCGCATGTACTGAAGCAAAGATCATCTTTCCAAACCGACATTTTAATATTTATGTTGAATCATGCAACTTAGCTTATGATCTTGCTATGTTCTCCTTAGGGTTAATTTCATGGCATCTTTGAAAGCGTAAAGCATGTTATCATAGCAGCATGTTATCGAATTGAATAGGCAAACAAACAAGCAATCTCGTGTTTGATTCGTAGCGCGACTTACCAAGTCGACGGACTCGCCCTTGTACCGACGCAAGGTAAATACGCCATAATCCTTCCCTGTCATGTTATTGTGCATCTCTAAGCAGGATCTCTATGCGGGACGCATATGCGCCTACACTTTCAATCCATCGTTCCTTAACTATATGAGGGCCATTGGCGTATCCGCGCCGGAATGGACTAAAGGAGTTCCTTTCTTTTCTCTCCTTCTTTTCTCTCTATTTGGTTGGGCTGTCGGGCGTTTCACGGGTTGGGTCACATCCCAAACAACCGAAACGTTCCCGCTACATGCCATCATTTGTGGCTTCTCCCATCTTGTTTAAGGATGTACGTCTACAAAGATTATCCATCCCTCCGTGGCCAAATCGGTTCCGGGGACCTCCAGCATTTAACCGTTTGGGGGGATACTCGTGCACGAGCTATTATCACGATTTAATCTCGAGCCCATTCCAATCGACCATGCAACGCCCTATCATTCAAGAAATCAAATTCAAACAACCAAACATAGTCTTGAGTCCGAGACTCAGACTTATCATCTCGTATCTCTTTTATTAGCTTTCTGTGTTCTTACATTTCATACTTCGTTTCAATGATTCAATGGCATCGTGCCTCAACTCAATGCTCGTCAACCGAACGACCCGAAGGTCTCGAACACCTTTCGAGGCACCATGTCATATCCGACAGTTCTGCCACATTCATGCCACAACTGTATTCTCTCGCAACGAAGCCATCTTTTATTATCCCATACGCGTAGGCGCGTTTCGACCGTATTTCTATGTTCTATAACTTAGCATTTAATGTTCGAGACTTGCGCGCTAGGTGCTCGCCTATTGTCTTTCAATGTTCTAGCCGTCTAATTCGTACAGCAAAGGTACGGTATGGTTCGTGCACTAAGGCACTCGCCGATTACAATTATCCCATGTTCTTACGGCTTGCGCACCGAGGCGCTCGCCTTAGCGATATCCAATGTCCCATAGCGACTCGTGCATATTGATGCACATTTCATTTCAATTGTTCTAACTTAGTGTTCGACTCACACTATGATTTTATCTCCGATCGGCCACGCCCGTGGCGTCGATAGGTTAACTTAGCATACAATAATATATTTGACTTATCGAATGAAGGAGTAAAAAGAAGTCAATCCTTCCACCTTGAGTCGATATGCCTTTGTCGTTTCGCCGAGCCGATGCGGCTCGATTCCCTAACTTTGTTGCACGGCCACTCTCCTGACTTAGCCATTCGAGCACTTCATGCTTCATTGAGTTATACGTTCGATTTGCCTTAGCGTGCCCAAGTCTCGGCCCGTCGCAAGACGACAATTTGATTTCGCAGACCCCTTACTAAATATTGCAAAAGATCGACCTCTAATATTCTCCCGTCAAAGTATAACCTGCACACGAAACCAACTAAAATTAATACTTCAACGATTCGGACTTGCACCTTGGTCGATTCGATTTCTTAGAATCTTCGAGCCGATTCAACGTACTCATCCTTCGGGGCAACGTGACGCTTCGCATCGATTCAACTCGATACATTCTTTCGGGACAAGGCAACTCTTCGCATCAACTTAGTTTGATGCATTGCTCGGGACAACTTAACTCTCGTATCGTTTTGCATCGATACATTTCCTTTGCGTCAACGTGACTCGTTGAGTCAACGCTTCAGCGTAATGCGCCGTACGGAGCGGGGCATTACAGAATATACCACTCAAAACAAGGTTCGTCCTCGAACCAAAGCTAACACTTCGACTAAGTGTTTTACAGATCGTATCACGATCTCGTCCCACCAACGTTGTTCAATTTTACACAATCTCGCAAGCTTTTTATTAACATTTCAAGTCATGCCTTCAGCTCGATTTGAATTTTGTATACAACTCGATTTGGATCCATACTTATATTCAAGGTGTCCCGAAGATATATGTATTTTGACCAATTCCAGTGGTAGCAAATTGGAACAAAGCTGACAGGTAAATTTCAATCCTATGCTTGCCATCTCGTACTCTCGATCGGACTTATCCTTAGCAATCGTTCTCAAAATTTCATCGCATACGTATATTCGATACATACGTGATTCATTCAATAAAGTCACTGCAAGCGACGCGATTCATAATCGCCTTTCTCGTTTCGTATGTTTTATCGGGACTATAAATTCTACGCATTGCGTCAAGCCGTCGTGCATCCAATCACAATGAGTCTCTGCAATGCTTTGCGTTCGAAGTCGCTACCCAACTATTTTCGAAGTCTTGCTTATGCAACTTATCTCGATACAATTTTCTTTGTTGACTTGCAAATGCATCAACATTCAGGACTACGCCCGCTAGTTACTTACATAGTCCCCGTGCTTAGATTCTTCCGACGCAAGTTTAAATTGACATTGCACAAAGGCTACAATCTATCCGACATGAAAGTTTACAGCAAGGCGACAGTACTCAAGGCAACGATCGCCTTAGCATGAAGGTCTTTACGATGCGTCTTACGTTCAATTTCCTAACGAGTAGGAATTTACTAGCCAAATTCCCAACTTATCCATCTTGCAACATCGAATACAAGTTCGATTCACGCAAGCTCAATTGCAAGGTGAATCCGAATCTAACGACATGACTCATAAGTCATTCCCTTATCATTCTCTCTCGTGCATAGCACGTTTCTCGCAATCGCCTATCCGAATCACCAAGTCCGTTGGTGAATTCTAGTTCGACCGTCGACCAACATAACCATTCAAGTATTCATCCGACGAATACTCAAAATCTAACTATATCATTCTCAATCGAAAGCTGTTCCAACAATTCTCGATCGCCTAGACTTATCGTCAACATGCACCGTGTTATATTTGTTATCGGTGCAATCTCATATGCGATATCGCATGGGTCATCTTACGGTCTGCAGCATTCAATTCGATTTGGCGGTCAAGTCTTCTAGGGTCAGCTGCCCCGAAGCTACGCTCGATAATTGTGGATCATCACCGAATGACAGTTTACTACGAACCATGCTATATCTTATTTCGGAGCCAAATCACGTTCCGACGATTCTATGTGACTACCCAATTTCAGACAAAACTATTTCTATCGGCGCAACTGATGCGCAACTAGCCTCCGAGTCAAGTCATGCACGGCCGTTGATGATTCCACAATTTATAAAACATCTACTCGCATCGAGTTCGAGTCTATCTTATTCACGGGTTGACACACGAGATGCTATACGCATCGAGCAATCGTCGATGACTTATAGTCTCGCCCTGATTAATCACAAAATTTACGATCAACCAAGTTCGTTCATTCTTGTATCGTTACTTACAAAATTTTGATAGCGCAAGGCACACTCCATTTTGTATTCTCACATCGCTTACGTTTCCTTACGTATCGATCTCGATACGCCGTATCCATTTCGATAACGTAAGGGTCAACTTTGAATCTGTTTCAACGTCAACTTAACTCGCCTTGCATACATCCAAGTTCGTAACAAACTTTTCCATATGCATCAACTTGTTTTCCGATTCGTCGCATCCCGCTATACTTTGATTGGCGTAACCGAGTTACCGATTATCCAACATCGTGCCCTCGAGTTATACGATCTCGCCCTCTAAGTTTTGCGTGTTTTCAGTCGTACTCAAATGAGTGTCGCCGTAACTTAACCAACTATTTCATAGGCACGGTTTCTCGTGTCAACCAACTTTCTTACCGAAGTCGCACATCGTGCGATTCGATTACAATTCACATCGTCCAACATTTTTATCGAAATTGCAAGTCGTGCAATTCGATTCGCCTTAGTCGAACATTTCTATCGAGATCGCAAGTCGTGCGATTCAACTCGTCTCGCCCAACATTTCTACCGAGATCGCAAGTCGTGCGACTCATTTATAAGTTCAAGTTTTCCCCTTCCGTCGATCCGATTATTGCATCAAGGCATAATCGATTCGCTAGTCTCGGTCGTCCGACCAACTTATAACTTTCGTCCGACGTATCGTTCATCGATACGAGTCTCGCCTTATCGTCCCAACCGATTTTCGAAGAACACTTGCATCAACATACCGTCATATAAATTTTCATACAAGTCTCGGTACTCTTCCGTCCGTTGCGGACAAACCTTCCGTAATTCTCATAACGTGTCGATGCAAATCATCGTACAAGTGATACACCATATACCACTCGGAATCAAGCCATTTTCCTCGTACTATACTCAGTATAACCCGACAACCTCTTCCGACTTACGATTTCTGCAGTGATCGTGCTTGATCACAACCGTAACTTTGATTCTATCAAAATCTGACACAACTCGGTCAATATTTTCGTTTGCCAACATAAGTTTGGTGTGCAACCGAACGATTCGTTCTATCGATTTATGAATTCAATTCTTTCCTTACGTTGCATCTCGTGCAACAATTTATCTGATATGCGTCGCACCCCGTGCAATAAATTTTACTTTCGATATGCGTTGCACATCGTGCTATGATTTATTTCCGACACTTTTATTTCACTTTGTACAACGATTCATTTCCAATTTCCTTTGCACTTCGTGCAACGATTAATTTGATATGCGTTGCACCATGTGCAATAATTTTTACTTTCAATACGCGTTGCACATCGTGCTACGATTTATTTCTGACACTTTCATTTCACTTTGTACAACGATTCATTTCCAATTTCCTTTGCACTTCGTGCAACGATTAATTTGATATGCGTTGCACCACGTGCAATAATTTTTACTTTTAATACGCGTTGCACATCGTGCAACGATCATTTTCGACATTTACTGCACCTCGTGCAACGAATTACTCTCGACTTTCCAAGTCAATGCACAATCCGTTTTAACACATTCGGTATTGGCTTATCACTTCTCACTTTCATTTTAACGCATATTCACATTAACTCGCTGCACTTTGTGTATCATTTTATTTCTCATTCAACATGTTACATTGCGACAATATCTCAAATCGTATTTCACAATTTGTTGCGCTTGCAGCAACTAACATCCTTACGGCTCGTTTGCATTCAATGCAATATACCCCATCGCGACTTTCTTAGCAAACATCGTGTAATT
This sequence comes from Iris pallida, assembly GCA_029216955.1. Lineage (NCBI taxonomy): Eukaryota > Viridiplantae > Streptophyta > Magnoliopsida > Asparagales > Iridaceae > Iris > Iris pallida. The sequence continues at coordinate 727,254 of JANAVB010037618.1, read as the reverse complement.
TCCAAAACACATGCGGCAAAATTACACGATTTGTATTAGACTTATTGTATGGAACATCCAGTGCGGCATCGAGTAGAGTCAAGAGTGATATCAAGTGGTGGTGGGCAAATTTTTGAATTGTAATGAAGCGAGCGTCCAGAGGAAATTGAGCCTAGAGCTCTGATACCAATTTGTCACGCCCCGACCCGGAATCACCCGAATCATCGTTCTCGCAGGGGGCGTGATGCCGCACGAGCCTGGAGTTGCGCTCGTGCAAGGTAAGATGACAAGTTCTCAAATGGTTATCTTTTGATTTGATATTAACAACGAAAGGAAACAGAGTGTACGAAACAATTCTCTTTATTGATATCTGAAACTGAGATTACAATGACATTCGATAGCCTAACAATATATGCCAGATTGGCTACAACACTCAGGTTCTCTCTTGCCCACAAAGGATTTCACCGTTCCATACATCATGCCTTCTATATCTCGGCCGCATCAATCCAGCTGCGTAGTCCGAGCGTCAATACGATAGCACGCTTCAATGCGCTTCGGCATTCCAAGCCTTAACACGTTCAAGCAACGTCTTGCCGCGAGCAATCCATTCCTTGCACCCTGCATGAAGCTGGTGGGGGATCAGTACGTTCATCCTCGCATGTACTGAAGCAAAGATCATCTTTCCAAACCGACATTTCAATATTTATGTTGAATCATGCAACTTAGCTTATGATCTTGCTATGTTCTCCTTAGGGTCAATTTCATGGCATCTTTGAAAGCGTAAAGCATGTTATCATAGCAGCATGTTATCGAATTGAATAGGCAAACAAACAAGCAATCTCGTGTTTGATTCGTGGCGCGACTTACCAAGTCGACGCACTCGCCCTTGCACCGACGCAAGGTGAATACGCCGTAATCCTTCCCTGTCATGTTATTGTGCATCTCTAAGCAGGATCTCTATGCGGGACGCATATGCGCCTACACTTTCAATCCATCGTTCCTTAACTATATGAGGGCCGTTGGCGTATCTGCGCCGGAATGGACTAAAGGAGTTCCTTTCTTTTCTCTCCTTCTTTTCTCTCTATTTGGTTGGGCTGCCGGGCGTTTCACGGGTTGGGTCACATCCCAAACAACCGAAACGTTTCCGCTACATGCCATCATTTGCGGCTTCTCCCATCTTGTTTAAGGATGTGCGCCTACAAAGATTATCCATCCCTCCGTGGCCAAATCGGTTCCGGGGACCTCCGGCATTTAATCGTTTGGGGGGATACTCGTGCACGAGCTATTATCACGATTTAATCTCGAGCCCATTCCAATCGACTATGCAACGCCCTATCTCTCAAGAAATCAAATTCAAACAACCAAACATAGTATTAAGTACGAGACTCAGACTTATCATCTCGTATCTCTTTCATTAGCTTTCTGTGTTCTTACATTTCATACTTCGTTTCAATGATTCAATGGCATCGTGCCTCAACTCAATGCTCGTCAACCGAACGACCCGAAGGTCTCGAACACCTTTCGAGGCACCATGTCATATCCGACAGTTCTGCCACATTCATGCCACAACTGTATTCTCTCGCAACGAAGCCATCTTTTATTATCCCGTGAGCGTAGGCACGTTTCGACCGTATTTCCATGTTCTATAACTTAGCATTTAATGTTCGGGACTTGCGCGCTAGGCGCTCGCCTATTGTCTTTCAATGTTCTAGCCGTCTAACTCGTACAGCAAAGGCACGGTATGGTTCGTGCACTAAGGCACTCGCCGATTACAGTTATCCCATGTTCTTACGGCTTGCGTACCGAGGCGCTCGCCTTAGCGATATCCAATGTCCCATAGCGACTCGTGCATATTGATGCACGTTTCATTTCAATTTTTCTAACTTAGTGTTCGACTCACACTATGATTTTATCTCCGATCGGCCACGCCCGTGGCGTCGATAGGTTAACTTAACATACAATGATATATTTGACTTATCGAATGAAGGAGTAAAAAGAAGTCAATCCTCCCACCTTGAGTCGATATGCCTTTGTCGTTTCGCCGAGCCGATGCGGCTCGATTCCCTAACTTTGTTGCACGGCCACTCTCCTGACTTAGCCATTCGAGCACTTCATGCTTCATTGAGTTATACGTCCGATTTGCCTTAGCGTGCCCAAGTCTCGGCCCGTCGCAAGACGACGATTTGATTTTGCGGACCCCTTACTAAATATTGTAAAAGATCGACCTCTAAATTCTCCCGTCAAAGTATAACCTGCACACGAAACCAACTAAAATCAATACTTCAACTAAAATCAATACTTCAACTAATATTCTCTCGTATCGTTTTGCATCGATACATTTCCTTTGCGTCAACGTGACTCGTTGAGTCAACGCTTCAGCGTAATGCGCCGTGCGGAGCGGGGCATTACAACGACAGATGACCCATGCTACGCTGGAGGCTACACAGTAGTTGGTCGAGCAGATACAGCAGTTCCAGGAGATGGCTACGGAGCGACCGTCTACTGGTACGCTGGGAGCATCGTCTACATCCGGCGATGCACGGGAGGACATGCTCGTCCACCTGTTGTCACCGGAGGAGTATCAGACGATCCTGGCGTTGCGACGACATTCATCTGGTGGCGCTCCTCCTCTAGCTTCTGCTCCAGCACCGGGTCCAGCTCCAGCTCCAGGCGATCAGTAGTTTCGTTTTTGCATTTTCGGACTGTACTATATTTTTTACTTTGTACGTATTTGGGGATATTCACTTTGTTCGTTGAGGATATTAACTTTGTACGTATTTGAGATTATTGACATTATTCGTTGAGGATATTATTGACTTTGTTCGTTGATGATATTACTTTTTCTTTATTTTTTTTGTATATTCTGGAATGTATTGTGCGTGCCAGTGTTGAGTGTTCCACCGAGGGGGTCGGTGAACCCAGGGATTGGATTCAGTATTTTGCATTTTGGATTCTGTATTTTGGCTCAAGCTTCAGCTCCATTTGCATTCTGGATTCTGTTTTTTTATATTTTTTTAACTTAGCGACATTTTTAGCGACGTTAATATGCGTCGCTAAATTTTTGCGACGTTAACAAATGTTGCTAAAAGTGTCACTAAATTGCTGACGTGGCAACACGTGGCACCAAATCTGATGTCAGCACGTCGTCGCCAAAACGTCGCAAAAGTGTTGCTAAACGGCGACCACACAATAACGTCGCCAATTGCGTCGCTAATTAGCGTCCACGTGAGAACATCGCAAATAATGTCGCTAAATAACGTCGCCATAGCGACGTTTTCTCAATTAGTGACACGCTTTTTTTTGTCGTTTCCAAATCATCACTAATTTAGGTTAGCAACGTTTTGGCCGTGATTAGCGACGTTTTGGAACGTCGCTAATCTGACAAATTTTTGTAGTGTAGCGGCGTAACACCGCACGGAAGCGCAAGGCTTCACGCTGGGTAGTTAGGCACTACAAAGAGGCTTGTGACCTCATGCTACAGTAGTATAACTCTACGATGAGGTACCCAGTTAGGAATAAAGCCTCGGCTTTAAGCCATGTCATAGCGGCGTAGCACCGTACGGAAGCGCAATGCTTCATGCCAAGGACTCTTTTAAAGAAGTCACCTAGAGTGTATGGATAGAGATACAGGCCGTCTCTTGAGGATAAACTTGTAGACACCCAAAGTACATACACCAAAACCATGCTGGCACATGGCCTTTAATGTGAATCCAGAAGCATAGATGACTATATTGTGTGAATGGAAAGAATTGCAGCTCTGGTGCAGAATTCATGGCTTAGTCCATTCTTGTATCATACTGTTATTTAACCCATGTGGAAAGATTCAAGTCGTCAGCGACATCTATCCAAATGCATAATGGACAGTTACTGTGAGGAACGCTCAAACTCATATATAGAGATATGTGGGGAGTTGTTGGAGCTTTTCCTTGACTTGAGAAGAGCTTGCTCTCTTTCAAGCCTAGAAAGATAGTCCCACATTGGAAAAGCATCCAAGTGAGTATCTCAATATAGTACCAAGTGAGGTGTTGAGAGATGCACATGGGGTGGTAACCCTAAGGAGGGAATCATGTGGGATATTTTACTAGGAGGTAAGGTTAAGACTTCATGAAGAAAGCACTAATGCTTTTGTCACTCTCTTGGATTTATTCCCTATGGAGCTAAGCCCCAAAGTGGCTTAGCAACTCCGACCCGGACTCGGGCTCGGGCTCGGGCTCATGAGGCGTAATGTGGCATTTTGTTGTCACACTTTACACTTAGCACGTCAGCATCATCGCATGCGGCTCATGCGGGCCATGCGGTCCATACGGTCCATGCGGGCCATACGGGTCATGCGGTCCATGCGGCTCATGCGGGCCATACGGGTCATGCGGTCCATGCGGCTCATGCGGTCCATGCCGCTCATGCGGTCCATGCGGCTCCTGCGATCCATGCGACTCATGAGTTCCATGTGATCCATGCGGCTTCCATGCGGCCATAAGTCCATACGGTTGTGTGGCCATGCTGCTGCTGCGTGATTGGCTCCGCTGATCGTGCAGGCAGTAATGGCCTTGAGTCGGTTATTGGAAAGATTGATTCAAATATGATTTGAATTAATTCAGATCCACTCTTTGTGAGATTTGAAATTAATTTGTGGCTATCTTTGTGGAATTTGAATGGAGCTTTTCCTTGACTTGAGAAGAGCTTGCTCTCTTTCAAGCCTAGAAAGATAGTCCTATATTGGAAAAGCATCCAAGTGAGTATCTCAATATAGTACCAAGTGATGTATTGAGAGATGCACATAGGGTGGTAACCCTAAGGAGGGAATCATGTGGGATATTTTACCAGAAGGTAAGGTTAAGACTTCATGAAGAAAGCACTAATGCCTTTGTCACTCTCTCGGATTTATTCCCTTTGGAGCTAAGCCCCAAAGTGGCTTAGCGACTCCGACCCGAACTCGTGCTCGGGCTCGGGCTCATGGGCTCATGAGGCGTAATGTGGCATTTTGTTGTCACACTTTACACTTAGCACGTCAGCATCATCGCATCCGGCTCATGCGGTCCATGCGGTCCATACGGTCCATGTGGCTCATGCGGTCCATACGGTCCATGCGGCTCATGCGGGCCATGCGGTCCATGTGGGTCATGTGGTCCATGCGGTTCATGCGGTTCATGCAGTTCATGCCGCTCATGCGGTCCATACGACTCCTGCGATCCATGCGACTCATGAGGTCCATGCGATCCATGCGGCTCCCATGTGGCCATAAGTCCATACAGTTGTGTGGCTATGTTGCTGCTGCGTGATTGGCTCCGCTGATCGTGCAGGCAGTTATGGCCTTGAGTCGGTTATTGGAAAGATTGATTCAAATATGATTTGAATTAATTCAGATCCACTCTTTGTGGGATTTGAAATTAATTCATGGCTATCTTTATGGAATTTGAATTTTTAATTAATATCTTTCCAGAACTGATTGGGCGGTCAGTGCTTCCACCCTCTCTCTATTAATACTCTCTTCTGGCCTCCTTTGGAGGGCGATCTGAAAATAGAAATCAGAGAGAGAGAGCTGCTACAACCATTGCAAGTCCAAAAAATCCGAGGAGTTAGAACAGAGGTGAATTCGAGCGTTCCAGAAGTTCTTCGAACTTGCTGGTTCCTGGAAGCAGATCGTGTAGAACGAATCTTGCTCTGAGCAACGATATTTTTACACCCGAGCAACTTCTCTCTGTTTCATCTTTCGTTAGATTATTGTAACTCGTTATGTCCCTATTACAACACGTTTGCAAGGAAGAACGAGAGATCTACTTTTCTTTCTATTTCTGTATTGTAATCTCATTACTATTGTTATTTTGATCTTCGTGGATCTTCAGGTTGTTCAGTGCAAAAGTTTTTTTTGCTCACACCCTCTGATCTCGTTCGCACCTGTTTTCCATCTAATTTTTTTGCCCCGGGACTAACAGATGTTAAGAGACAGCTATTCATGACATAATTTTATTTCCTTCTTTAGAATATTACCGTTGTATTTTCCTTCTATAGAATATTACCGTTGTACATTCTATATTTGATTCTTTGTAATCAATATAAATTAAGGTTTTCCTCCAATGAATAAAGACACAAAAAATTATTCCATTTCTCTATTTCTAACTTTGTATCAGAGCTTGGCTCTAACTGATCTGTCGACGTATTCGCTGCGAGGCATCTCCTTCCTCCTCCGAGATACGGTCGGCTGGACACTCCCTGTCGCCGCCAGATCTTCTCCCCTAGTCTCAGATCCACCACCGGTGAAACAAAAAAATGACATCCGAACATGTGCCAACCCTCCTATTTCTGTTAAACTCGAGGGTAGTAATTATAGTCATTGGTCATTTCTTATGAGAAGTTTTTTAAAAGGAAGAGGCCTATAGAAATATGTTAATGGTGATGAACTGTGTCCTACGGAAAAAGATGCTAAGTTTGTTGATTGGGAAATCAACAACAACAAAATTCTTACATGGATTGCAAATTCCGTTGCACCTTCAAATAGTATGCAACTTGCTCGATTTGAAAATGCAAAAGATGCTTGGGATTTTTTAGCACATAGGTACATTCATACCAATTTTGCTCAAAAATATAAGTTGGAACAGGATATACGTTCTTTAAAACAACAAAAGCAACAATCTGCCTCGGATTTTTATTTTTAAGTTTCTATTATTTGGGATCAATTAGCACTTATGGAACCCAAATGGACATCTGATGTTGCTATTTGGTTAAAATTTCGTAAAGAAACAAGATTAGTTCAGTTCTTGATGGCTCTTCTTGATGAATTTGAAACTAGTAGAGCATCTATTCTTCATCGAACACCACTTCCTACGGTAGATTCTGTATTATCTGAATTAATCTATGAGGAGACTCGTAAAAGTCTTATGCCACATATAGACCCTTCAGTCTTTGTTGCCTCAGCTCGGCCTACTGCTAATTTTCGGAAGGTGAATTCCACATATCCTCCACATGACTTATACAATGTTCAATATAATTACTGTAAAGAATTCGAACACATGGTCAAGAATTGCACTTCTCCGTCATCAAGAAACATGCGAGACAGAAATAAAGTCACCACGTCCGGTACCCTTACAGCAGCTTCTGCAACATTGCCATCCTCCACCCCCAGTACTCTGACCACTGCAGATATTCAAGATATGATCAAACAGGCACTTCTATTGGTAACCAATCTATTGCTGCCTCTGCATTCTCAGGTACTTACTACACTAGTTGGTTTCTTGACTCTGGTGCGTCGAACCATATGACTTTTAATTCAAAATATTTGAAAATTTAACTCCTAATTCTTCATCTCCTACTATTTATACTGCTGATGGTTCTATATATTGTTATAGCAAGTCATATCGGTTCTGTTAAAACATCTAATGACCTGATTTTTTCAGATGTTTTGCTTGTGCCTAAACTGTCAATGAATCTTCTATCCGTCGGACAATTATGTGATCAAGGATTTAATATAAATTTTCTTCATTTGGTTATGCCATTCAGGATCGCTCGACGGGAAAGCAAGTTGGGACATGCCATAGAGTTGGTGGGCTTTTTGTTGTAGACAAACTTAATATCCCACCCACAATTGGTACCTCAATTGTTGCTCCAACAACTTTTTCATCTACTTTATCTCCTTTCATGTTTTGGCATTCTAAATTAGGCCATGTTTCTTTTTCTCGACTTCGATATATGATGAATAAAGGATTGTTGGGCTCTGTCCATCTAGATAAAGAACCTTATTGTGATGCTTGTAAACTAGCAAAACAACCCGCACTTCCTTTTAATAATATCATAACCTCTTCTGCATCACCTTTTGATATTGTGCATTCTGATGTTTGGGGCAAAGCTCCCATTAAATCTATGGGAGGTGCTCTATATTATGTACTCTTTGTTGATGATTATACTCGCTACACATGGACGTACTTATTACATTCTCGTTCTGATTTTTTTAAAGTATATCTTGAGTTTTGCACAATGATTAAAACACAATTTTCAAAAACCATTACAAAATTTAGATCGGACTCTGGAGGAGAATATATATCCAAACCGTTCCTTGATTTTTTAAAAACTCAAGGTACTCTTCCCCAATTATCATGTACTGAAACACCTGAACAAAATGGTGTTGCAGAACGCAAACACCGGCATATTGTGGAAACGGCGAGAACTTTACTTCTCTCATCCTCCGTTCCTCGCATCTTTTGGGGAGAATCCGTTCACACTTCAACTTATATCATAAATCGCATCCCTTCACTGGTCACTGGCAGGATTTCTTCCTTTGAACGACTTTATCAAACCCATCCTGATTACTCTGAACTTCGTGTCTTTGGTTCAACATGTTTTGTCCTTCTTAGAGATAAATTCAGCAAGAAAACATCCATGTGTGTCTTCTTAGGTTATGGTATTCAACAAAAAGGCTATCGTTGTTATGATCCCTCTTCTCGAAAACTTTATATCTCTCGGCATGTTACCTTTTGGGAAAAGATACCCTTCTACTTACTCCCAAAAAATCGGATAGAGGTCTCTGATTATTTTCAATTTTTTGACCCTTTTATTGATTCATCATTTGATGATTCTGAAAAAGTAATAGCACCTCAAGTAGAACTTGTCACACCACCACCTTCTGATCCTCCTGCACATGTTCCCAATATGACATTTCCAGAAAATAATCCCACCCTTGGTGAACCAAATAACCCAGAAACTCCTCCAGAGCCGCAAATTTTAAACCGGCCTATTCGCGATAAACACCTACCTGCTCATTTCAAAGATTATCATTGTTACATATCTGCTCTTTTATCCCTTCATGAACCAACAACTTACTGTGAAGCCTCTTCTGACCCTCTTTGGCAACAAGCCATGAAAGAAGAATTGACTACTCTACAAGATACTCACACATGGGATCTTGTAGATCTTCCTCCTGGTAAATCTCTTGTACGGTGTAAATGGATTTACAAAATAAAAACAAAATCTGATGGTTCTGTAGATCGATACAAGGCCCATTTAGTTGCAAAAGGTTTTACCCAAGAATACGGTATTGATTATGAGGAAACGTTTGCCCCAGTTGCTCGTATGACTACTATACGAACTTTGATTGTTGTTGCTTCTGTTCGTCAATGGAAATTGCATCAAATGGATGTTAAAAATGCCTTTCTCCACGGAGATCTTCAAGAGGAAGTTTATATGAAACCACCCCCGGTCTTCCACACTCTCCTCGTCAGGTTTGTAAACTTCGTCGAGCTCTATACGGTCTGAAGCAAGCTCCTCGGGCTTGGTTTGAAAAATTCTGCACTACAATTACTTATTATGGGTTCACCCAGAGTACACACGATTTTGCTATGTTCTTTCGCTCATCTAACAAAGGTATTGTTATTCTTGTCATATACGTAGATGATATGGTCATTACTGGTAATGATGTACAAGGCATTCATGCTTTAAAGTTACACTTAAGCACCTGTTTTGAGATGAAAGATCTCTGTACTCTTCGTTACTTTCTTGGAATAGAGGTTGATTACACTTCTAGTGGTTATTTTCTTTCCCAAGTAAAGTATGCATATGAAATGCTTCTTCGAGCAGGTTTAACTGATACTAAGACTACAGATACTCCTCTTGAATTGAATGTCAAACTTCATGCATCTTACGGCACCTTACTCTCTGATCCTACTATGTATCGACAGGTTGTAGGCAGTCTTAATTATCTTACTATAACTAGACCTGATATCAGTCATGCGGTTCCTTTGTTCATTATGCAGCTGTTCTTCGAATCTTGCGCTACTTGAAGGGAACTTTATATCAAGGACTACATTTGTCTTCTCTATTTCTAACAACAGATAGTGAGAATATATTTTGGTTGAACTTTTCTTAACCTGCATCAGAAAACAATTGAACTCAAAACCAGTACTGATCTTGTGCCTAATGTATTTAACAGGCACATTGGCTCAAGTGATATAGCCTATCAAGGAGGAAATGAGTAAAGGACAAATAGTGATCATAGTTTCTACATTTCTCTGAAGAAGAAAGATATTTCAGGATACTAACGTGCGTGCAGATTTGCTCTACGGCTATAATAGTTTCTAGCTACAGCAAGCTTGACTTGCCATTCTGATTTCGTTAGAGTATGAATTGTTATTTTCTAACGTTTATTGTGTTCTCATAGGAATCACTCCTATAATTAGGACCATAGTTTGTAGTATCGATCGATATCGATATGATACGACCTATACCGATACGATTTGGTACATCCCAATACGATACCAACCGCTACCCATACTAACCGACGGTGGGAGTCTCTTTTCCAGTCAATTCGGTAAAGATAATTGAACGACAAAGACCAATGAACAAGGGCGTAACAGTATAGTAAGGTTGTAAAAGCATGTAAATGAAAAATAATTATTGCAGGTAAACAAATCAGCAAGAGTGACTATATCATTTCATTCAATTTTATAACAACATACAAATACTTAAAATTATGCATAAATATATATAAAAAAAATATTTTAAAATTATTAAGAATTATTTGTTTTTCGATATAAAAATATTCAATACTCCGATCTAAACCCAGCGATCTTGTGAATACTGCAAACCCTGATTATACTTGTTTCACTAAACTATTAATGATCCTTAGGGGGTACAGTGTTACCTAAAAATGAGAACAAGGTAGTGATAGTGTTGCTCCTACATGACAGGGAGGAAATGTTTTGTGAAGAGCACTGTCAACAATAACCTAACCAATTGCTTAAAAAATATGATTAGCCTAACCAATCCCTTAGGCTTTACATGAACCAAGTGCTTATCCTGTCTACCTAAATAATAATTAAAATGACCATTTGCAAGCATGCTGAGGCTTAGTGCATACACCTCATTCTAGTGCACGTTGAAGAATAGGAGAAATTTGCATTTGTGCATGGGACGCATGTCACCCATCAAGCCAAATGTCATTTTATTTGCTTCAACTTAATCGTTCTTTATGAAAAAAGGGGAAAGCAATTAAGAAAAAAGAACTGTTTAATGAACTTAATTGTTCTTAAAAGCTAGAAGAAAAAAAAGTCCACTACTTTTGAGGTTATTGCCATATGAGAAAAAATAGAGTCCACTACTGATTTTTTTTCCTTTGTCTTTAATTTTTGTGGGCACGATCGCGAGGATAAATTCGTCTCGTTTCAAGTGATGGTGAACCTGGAGAAATTATTGCGGTGTGCCAGACGCAGTGCATCCCGTCCATGCCAACCGTTTGATTATCATGGGAATGTGTGCATGTACACATCTCCAGGCAATCCAACGATTTATTGGGGTGGGGTCGGGTGCACTGCGCCCGGCCGTACAACAAGTTCTGGTGAAACTGGTGAACTGTTCTGACCTCATAGAGAAGCTCTCTTCCTAGCAATTTGTTATTAGTCGGTAAATGTGCTATGTGCCACATAAATGAATGAAATTTCCTATAGCAAAGTGTATCCTCTTACCTATTTTCATATAAAAAATTGTCAATTCTTTTATGGATATTTCTTATACTCCACGACGATATCACTATGATGAGAGAAGGCGTAGATGACGATCTAAGTTTTTCAAGAGTACCCTTCATCTCCTTAATAGTATGTCTAACTTTGCTTCCTGGTGCTTACTACGATTATACAGGTTGCAGTGAAATAAACTTGATCTTAATTTGCTGGTCACTTCTTCTTTCTAGGCATCTTCCTCACTCCTGTTTCTAGAGAAGTTCAGCCCTAGATATTTTTTTTCAGGGTTACAGAGTGCCACCTTACAGTAAAGTAAGATGCACTATACAACACTGACAATAAAGAAAGGATTGGCTAAAGAAAATCTCTCTCCTAACCATTGTGTCATCAGTTTCTAGTGGCCTTACCATCTTTCGGTACAGTATTTTAGTTCAATTGACATCATGTTGTGGCTATATAAACGCTCGAAACATCCTCTGATCTCAACTGCAGTTAATCTTCAAATTGCTCACTTCCTACCCAAACCTACTATATATATACTGATTCTTCATCTTTGCCTCCAAAATTGATCTAGGAAATGGCCAGTTTCTACATGGTGAAGAACTTGTTACTAGTAATTGTTCACATACTAACTCTGAGTGGCGCAAGCTTGCGCATAGCTGCTCTAAGTACAGACTACTACGCAAGTAGTTGCCCTCTTGCCGAAATGATGGTCAAGAACACGGTAACTCGAGCTCTGCAGAGCGACCCTACACTCTCGGCAGGCCTCCTGAGGATGCACTTCCATGACTGCTTCGTCGAGGTGCCTATGCAGCCTCATATATGTGTTGTTGTAGATTGACTGGAACCTTCTTTTGTTACCAAACAAATAAAACTCAGTAGAAAAATTAATTCTTGAAACTAGCTAGTATAACTCTGGCTTCTGATATCATATATGATTATCTCTTGTTTGTAGGGCTGCGATGGATCGATTCTTGTTGATTCGACGGAAGCTAACACAGCAGAGAAGGACTCCCCGGCAAATCTAAGCCTGCGTGGATTCGAGATCATAGACCAAGCCAAGCAAGTGGCCGAGAGATACTGTCCAGGTGTAGTTAGTTGTTCAGACATCCTTGCAATGGCTGCCAGGGATTCAGTTCAATGGGTAAGTTAGTTAACCTCAGCCTTTTCTGACTCTTATAATTAACTTCAAGATATGGTAAATATTCAGCATTGAAGATTTGCTTATAATTAAACTCAACTAGAACTTGATTTCTTGTACACTGATCCTTTGCTTCTTCTATATATAACAATGTTTTATTGGTACATAGGCCGGAGGTCCGTCGTATGATGTAGCTAAAGGAAGAAAAGATGGTAGGAGATCCAGAATCGAGGACACAATCAACCTGCCTCCTCCCTCCCTCAATAGCACGGCACTGATCAAGAAGTTTGGTCAGAATGGCTTCAGTGCTCAGGAAATGGTGGCATTAACTGGTAAACACTAGGGATATTCTTCGGAAAATTCATCATTAGAACTGACCAAGATTTTACAAACACTGATTGATCTGTTGATTCAACAAGTACTTTGCTGATAACTTGTACTTGTAGTGCTTTAGTTTGTCAGTCAGGTGATGAATTTTATAATTTGTTTGGGTAATTGTAGAAATATATGCCTCAAAAAAAATATAACAATAATAATAATTGTAGAAATATCTCCCACCAAACCAAATCTGCAAGAAAATAAACTTCCTATAACCAAGTTACTCCCATGAAAGCATAATTTCTTTGCCAGACTTTTCAATGAGATGTCCTTCAATTCCTAAGATCTTGTAGAGTTACTGAACTATTTCCATAAACCTATTTATTCAAACATGAAAGCGTCGAGAAATAAAAGTTCATGTCTAAAGACCCTTCTCAATTTTTAACTTCATACAAGAGAATCTTAAGTTATGATTGCCATATCTGACATAATGCATAAAATTCAAGACATACTTTGATAATGGCTAGGTTTATACATACTTGTATAGATCATTTCAATAACTCTCTTCGTATGTGTGTGTGTGTGTGTTGTGTGTGATTGATTGCATAGGTGCACACACCTTGGGCGTAGCTAGGTGCGAGTTCATCAAAACGCGCCTAAGCAAGTTCGACTCCGCCCACGACGTCGATCCCACTTTGGATCCATACTTCGCAAATATGCTGACCAGACAGTGCAGCGGCGACGACAAGACCGCCGTGACCTTCGACTGGACGAGGAACACCTTCGACAACTCCTACTTCAATCTGTTGCGGATGGGCGGCGGGTTGCTGACCTCGGATCAAACGTTGTTCACGAGCCCGGAGACGCGAGGCGTCGTCAGCGCTTACGCGTCGTATCAAGACATGTTCTTCCTTGATTTCTCCCAGGCGATGGTGAAGATGGGGTTGCTCAATGTTAAAGAGGAGGGCCAAGGAGAGGTCAGGTTGGACTGCCGCAAAATTAACTGATGGCAAGCTAGTTACTCATGTGGATTCAACTGAAGCTCCACACGCAGTCCTATATATACTGTTAGTCATATAAATAATAAATATATTTAGTGTTAGTCAAAACAATCCGTGCCTACTTTTGGCAAGATGCACTTAGAAATATATTGCATTAATCATGGTGTTTTCTTTAGGGTCTGCTTGAATTGAGAGAAAGAAAGAAAAAAAATAAGCAGAGTTAAGTAGGGTTAAATGAGGGAGAGTTAAGTGAGGGAGAGTTAAGTGAGGGAGAGTAGAGTCAATATATAGAATTTTGTTTGGATTGGAGGGAGAGTTAAGTGGGAGGTGTTAAATAACTCTTACTTGGATTGGAGGTTTTGAGTGAGAAGAGAATTAACAAATAAGGAATATTTATGACTTTTTAAACAAAATTTCTCAATCCCCCTCGTTAACCCTCCGATTTGGAGAGTTAAAAAATGGACAAAATATGATGAAATAAACCATCACTTAACCCTCCCTCCTAAACCCTCACCGTCAAACCAAACATGATTTTAATTTATTTTCACTTAACTTTTCCTCACTTAACTCTCTTAACCCTCAATCCAAGCAGACCCTTAGTATTATTTAAGCGTATTAGAAGTTATAGATTTTCCTGGGTCCAGCTTGTATGTTGAACTCGGTCAGAATTTAGTCTTGGCCGACTTCGTTCCGAATTCGAAAAGTTTGAGTCAGAATCTTTCTCCAGTGACCAACTGTCACGACCTGCACCCAGTGTAGGGGCACGAGAAATGGGTACGTCCAGCCTATGCCGTAGTGTCGGCGGTAGAACGCTGTTCTAGATCATGAACAAAACTAACACAATATGAAATACTCTCCAACTGGAGGCCAAGTCATAGAAGGTACAACTCAATCACAATCTAGAGGTAGAATATAGCACGATGGAATAGATAAGGAAATCCTCAAAACTGAGGTACAAACAGAAGTGAAATAAATCAAAGTTAACAAACACAAGTCTCAACATCTCTATAATAATTCAACTCTGAAATCAAAGACAACAACTAACATGAAAAGAAAGAACAGCCTAAACTATCTATACTATGCATGGGTATCATCCTCAACAGCTGCCTAAACCTCCTCAGGGATCCAGGTCGCGAGTGTCATCTAGGCAAGCTCTATAGTAAGGGGTGCAGGGCTCCTCATCATCCTCTGTAATATTTTCAATAGGTCCAGTCAGGACAGGAGCGAGCACAATACATCTCACGTAGATCATAACAGGTTAGAAAATATAAACATGCAAGAGAGTACGATACATGAAAACTGAAAAAATGTACATGATGTAAAAGAGAGAACTGTAATAGAAATATCTACTACAAGTAGAGAACTATCAGTGACTAGTGATGTAGAGTACAAAGTCGACATGTGAACGGCTGGAATTGCACATGAATATACTAAAGAGGCTCACATGGTTATACTACTTTGGAATTGTTCACATGACTATTTATACTTCTCCATACCCCAATCAATACACAAGGATCCAGACAAGTTATGTTACGCACATGAAAGCCCATAGATGGGTTTACATGAAGTATACATGAGGGCTCAGAACTGAGTGCACATGAATTCCACATGAAGGTCCATAAATGGGTACACATGAAGTATACACATAAAGCACATGAGAAATATGGCCATACATGAGAGCACATGAGAGTACACGCACGTACATGAACGTACATGAAGTACATGAGTATACATGAATAACATGAGAGCGAAGAATACATGATGCACATGAAACACATGACATGAAGTGTCCGTTGCTCCCGAGGGGGATAACATCTCAATGTAGGGATCCATATAGTACCAATCCGTGATAATATCGTGACAGCATCAAATAAGGTAATCTAGAGCAGGAATATAATCCTAAGCAAGTTATGAAATGATCAGAGAATGTACTCGCCTAGTATCTGAATGTCTGAAGGAAAAATACTGTCCGGGATGAGGTATCTGACTCCTATTCAGAGCAACACAAGTCAAGATGTATACAAGGATGATAAATAAAATGTACAATGCATCTGCATGCTGTCTAGGTCAAACTAGACTAAATTCAACACTTGGTCAACTCTAGTCAACCACACTAGTCAAACTAGGTCAAGTCCTAACCCAGCAAGTCTCACTAAGCCTAATCAAGCCTAGGCTAGCACATAGACACAAACACAAGGCTAACACAAGCTGTTAAACACACAACATCATATATATATATATATATATATATATATATATATATATATATATATATATATATATATATATATATATATATATATATATATATATATATATAGGCATATACACTCAAAGTATATAGGCACACACATAGGAATGAATATAGGCTATCATGTATACATACATGTCTATTTAAGCACACATTACATACATCTATATAGGCAATTATTGTCACGACCCGCACCCACTGTGAGGGTACGAGCACGTAACAATGCCCAGCCTACGCCGCAGTGTCGACGGTAGAACGCTGTCCTAGGTTACTATCTAATCAACAACTCACACAATTATTTAATGTACTTGTCAAATCTCAACTCCGAACGGAGGACAAGTATAGATATAATGAATTTCAATCACAGTCTAAGAACGATATGATAGCACAGAAGATTAAAACTAAGACTAATAACAGAAATAAAACCAACAACTAATAATATAATCTCAAACAATCTCAACTACAAATCTTAACTTATATACAACTCCAGTTCTAAAATATAAAAGCTAAAACAGGACAACTAGCTAAACTCCCAATCACTCCTGAGTGTCGGAACCATAGGTAGCTAAGCCATCTCCTGATCCATAATGTGTAGGGCATGTGTCCTCAGGACAATTATCTGTAAAATTTTCAACAGGTCCAGTCAGGACAGGAACGAGCACAAACTCATCTAGAAAACCCAAGTAAATGACAGAGAACTATACAGCAGTTATAGACAGTTGTATTGATGAAAATGGCAGTTTATATTCAGGTGATGGTAAGAAGGACAAATAAAGTGTAAGAAAAGTAAATAACTAAACAAGAGAAGAATCATAGCAATGAAGACTGTAAAAATAGATCTAGCTGAACCAGGATAATATGATATAAAGTCCAGACAGCAATGTAGACAAGTGTAACTCTAATGTAAGTCCAGTACAGGATGAATCTAATACAAGATGAATCCAGTAAGGGACGATTCCAGTTATAGTGATCAATGATTCCAGGGTGAGTCCAGCCTATACTCTAACAGTGTGTTTTAAAATACCGAGATTGACATGTAAAAGGTTGTAGGTAATACGGCACATCACACACCTGGCCGGGTGTGAGATGGCTATCATTCCAGTAGATTCCAGTAGATTCCAGTTGGGAGATTCCAGATTGGGGTATGTCTACATGTCTTACTCAAGTATTTCCCCTCCCAGCAAGTGAATCCAGAAGTCCGACACAATGATTCAAGATGAGTCCAGCTAAAATATAATGATACCAGTAAATAATTCCAGTAAATAATTCCAGTAGGTGATTCCAGTAATAGAAGCCAGAAATGATGATACCAGTAATAGAGGCCAGAAAAAATGTGTCGTATACATGAATCCAGAAATATCCACACGTGTTGTAACAGAGAATCGTATACAACTAACTAGAACTGAAGTACAGTAATTGACAAGTAAATGAGAGAACTATCAGAGAATGTACTCGCCTCCTACTCTGAGAAGAGTAGTGTAATATCAGATGCCTGCACCAGAGTCACAATGTCCTAAACAGAGTAATATGGGTCATGATATGTAAAATACAAGAGAATTGAAAGCTACAATGCAAACTACATAATTTTTAAGCCAATCTAGGTCAAAGTCCAACTCTAGTCAACTCTGGGTCAACTGTCTAGGTCAATGTTGACTTTGGTCAACTCTCGTCAAGTCAAACAAGGTTAACTAGGCTCTTTCTAGGTCATATTAGATCTAAGTCAAACTTGGACTCTTGGGTCCACTATCTATCTAGGGTTAACCACAGGTCAACACTACTAAAGCTAATCTCATAAGCTAACAATATGCTATTTCATACCCTAAGATATCACATATATATACAACTATACTCTATAACTCATTAATGAATTTACACTGTCCTAGGTAACACCAATTACTTTATCTAAATATATATATATATATATATATATATATATATATATATATATATATATATATATATATATATATATATATATATATATATATATATATCAATATATGACTAAACTCACATAACCACAATACATACATAATACAACATGAGGACACATGAATGTGTGACTATCCATACACCCCATCCTACTACATTCCTTTACAAACACACATACACTAGACACTCTAGTCACACACTCACACACTCAAGCTCTAAACTCACACACACATAGGCTTATAGGTTCACACACATATATATATACACAAATTCATACACTACAAGCTCACACATATAGGTTCACTCACACAAATACACACCTATGGGTCAATCATGGGCTGATTTTGGGAGTGAGCAAGGACTGGTTTTGTGGACTGAAATATGGACAGTGTATAGGGTGTTAATGGACTGGTCTTGGACATCAAAAGGGGACAGCCATATAGCCTGGTAAGGGGTAAATATTGGACTGTTATGTGGTCCTAAAATGGACAGCCATTAGGCTAACTAATGAGGCATAAAATGGGCATGTTAGGACAGATTTGTGGGCTTTGTAGGGCTGTGTTTTGGGATGTGTATGGAACTGAATTCATGGATGCAAATGGACAGGTAGAGGACAGCCATGGGACTATCATATAGCTGGGTTCAGGGGATGTTTGTAGGCTGTGTTAAGGACAGGGTTTAGGAGCTAACATATGGCTGATTTGTGGGGCTAATAAGGTGGTCAAGGGGCTGTCATGGACAGCATATAGCTGCTATGTAGGTTAGATATAGGGGCTAATGTGTGACAGTCATAGGAATTCTCAGGTTTGTGTATAATGATACATAGCAATGAAGGAAACCACATGTGTGTGTATATGAATGAGAATTAGGGACTGCATAACAGTGATACAATCATGTGTGTGTGTGTTTCAGTGCACAAACTCAGGATTTCCAGGTTATGTGGAAGGTGTGGGTGCATACTACATTCTCAGATTTTTCAATAACCAAACAAGTGTCATTACATACATAAAATCATCCCACAGTGTTCAGTGTCATTACATACATGAAATCAAAAAACAACATCCTATATCTAATCTAAAATAGAAATACAACATCAGCTCACAGGGTGACAGTTCATGAATTATCAATTCCATACCAATTAAAATCCATTCCCCATCTCAAACACCAATCAATAAGTAGTCTCAATAACCTAATATACAATATATATGAATTAGTATGTCGACTTAATCATGGAAAATAGATTGGAACTCGTTTATGTATCAGAAATTCAAAATAGTTCACCAAGGCATTGACAGTTCAATATCAGAAAAAGAACCATATCAATATGTTGCAATCAATCATAAAAGGGGAAATTACGAGTCAGTGAAAAGAAAGGAATTCAGCGAGTAATCTCAGGTTTTAAGAGTATTAAAAAAAAACAGTTCGGACATTCAATAGAGTGAAATGTATCAGTCGAATTTAAACAGTCCACCCCAAAACTCAAATTCGAATCCTAATGTTGTTTAACATCAAACAAAAGGAATAAACCTAACAGTGAACTAATCCTGGACTATGGAAACACTACAAAACTGCTCAAAATAGAAATAAACCCAGAATTTGAAAACAGTGAGTAACGTATCAGAGAATGTGGAAGGAAATGCAAATCGAAGGCTAAAAACATGGTAATGTACTAAATTAAAGGTTGTTAATCGTGCCCCTAGGTATACTCGTGTCCCTCGTGTCCTTAAGTGTCCACCACGATGCGACACGACGAGTCTAAGTGTCTAAAAACCCAATCGGACAACACAGACTGTAACAGTGTCGCGCACGTGTTCACTTAGGTCTAGGATACGGCATACGTGTCCTCGTGTCTCGTGGTCACGTGTCTAGGTTCGCCTAGGGTAGGGAAACATGTCCCACAGCCTGCAACAGGTCCACGATGTGTCGTGTCCAAGTTACGAGCCCGTGTCAGTCGAGTGTCTGTGCGTGTGTGCAATAGTGAGGAAAACAGTGCGGGTCGATTTACTTTGTGCACACAAAACGAGAACCTACGAAACTTTACAGGTGTCGTGTCAGTCACTAGGGGAACGTGTCCACAAAATTTGGTGTCAAACTATTGCGTTTCGTGTCCGCAATCAGGGTCGAGCAGCAGGGCACAGCACGGGGCCAATGCGCAATGTCGTACGGTAATACGTGTCCGATTTGGACACGAATCTCTCACAGAAACGTGCTCAGTCATATAAAAACATAATCTACACATGAAGAGCTACCCAAATATATAATTTGTTTCAAAAAATATTAACATCCAATCCATTGAGGCATTTCAACAAACACCTACACTACACTACGACACGTGTCCGATACGGACACCAAACGGACACGAAATTCACCCAAATTTTAGGAACACCTAGGGGACTCCTAGATCTATCCCTACGTGCAAAGAAAACCAAAATTTAGATCAATTTAAAGGGTTTTAGCTATAGGTGCAAATTGCTTGGAAAAGCTTCAAACGGGGGATTCTTCCTCTTGATGGCAAAAGCTCCAAATTGACCCAAAGCTGGGATTAAACCCCAAAATCAGAAAATAGGAGAGTATTAGGTTCTAATGCAAGAAACTATAATTAAAAAGGAATAAAAATGGATTTATGAAGATTTTTGGAAGGGAGACAAATACCTTTCTTTTCCAATGTTCAAATGAATAAAGAAAGAGGCAAGCCCTAGAGAATAAGTGTTTATATAGGGTGGGAATCCCTATGGCTGGTCATTTAGGGTTTGGTTAGGGTTAGGGCTTCTAGTTATGGGCCATGGGCCAAGTCATGATCAAATAAATCATCAAGCCATAAGTCATTTCATGAAATCACAAGCCATGACTTAAATTGTCACTCCCCGTTCCCAGAATGCGTATTTTAATACATATATTGCCTGAATGTATTTATTTAGCATTTATCATGTAGTATTCTGTATTTAAATTCTTAATAACTTCATGTTAATTAATTAGCTGCTCTTTAATTTTCATGTTAATTTATTTCCTGCAATTTTATTTCTATATTTTTTTCCTGTAATTTTATTACCTGTATTTTATTTCCTGCTTTAGTCTTACTTTCGGGTTAGCCTTATTGGACCCATTGGACCCGGCCCAACTCCCACCTACCACCACCTTTCTATTTAAGTCACCCTCTCCCTTCTCTCTCCTCATTTATTTTTACTTCTTCACCATTACTCCTCTTCTTCTTCTTCATTACTCTCTCTCCACCTACCAAACCGTAGGCAAGTACCTACTTGCTTCTTGATGGATCCCCATTATTATTGTTCCATCATCCTCCTTATTTGATTCTAAGCCTCTTTAGTACTTAGCATTTTCAATTTCCATGGCTAATTTATTGTAGATCTAAGTTTGTTATATTTTCGGATTTCTTAGGTTTTGATCTAGTAAACTTTGATATCTTCAAGTTTTGATGGTTCCATGTTGTAGAGAATTTCGTTCTACCTAATTTTGACCTAAGAAAGTTCGAATTTGGACTCTGGATGAAGGTTTTATGGAACTTAGAAGCTTGGGTTGATGGTGTTCTTCTTCTCTGAAACTTGGAGAAGAAGAACAGTACTTGACTTGACCGCATGAATAATTCATGCGGCAAGTGATTCCCAGCCGCATGGGTTGTTTCCTTCTCAGCCGCATGAAAAGTTTCTACCCGGCCGCATGAGACTCATTTTGAGCCCAGCCGCATAGGGAGTTCTCCTAGCCGCATGGACTTTCCCCACTTAACCGCGTATGTGCCCCCGTCTTTCTTGACCGCATGGATTTCTCTCCAATCCAGCCGCATGAACCAGGCTCACTCGCTGGCCGCATGAGGTCCTGAACCTTATAGCCGCATAAGCAATCTCCTTGACCCGGCCGCATGGGGTTCGACTTGGTTGAGCCGCATGGACTCATTTCCGCCAGCCGCATGAGTATCCTTCCCGCTGACCGCATGTGTCTTGCCTTTTTCGGCTGCATGAGCCCAATTCATCCTAGCCGCATGGAACACCCTTTCTGCTTGCCGCATGGGAGCTAGTCCCACTCGCCAGCCGCATAGGTTCCTGTCTCTTCAGTCGCATGCGCCTCTACCCCCTGAGCCGCATGGACCCGACTCTTTTCCTTGCCGCATAAGACTCATCCTGGCCGCATTAGACTTAGCCGCATGACTATTCTATAGCCCTGAATATTGATATTTTATTAGATATTTACGTCCATTTTATATCATTACGCCTTTTCACATAAACGTGATAAATCATGATATGTTAATATTTCTATTAATTATAGATTGTTACGTGGGATGTACCATGTGTCATGAATTGAGTTATAGATACCCGGATTGACTGGAATTAAACCCTGAAGGTTGTAGACTCGACCCCACTGAATACTAGTTGACTTTCATGCCTTGATACCATTGATGATAATTGTTAGCTTGACTAAAATTGATCATGCGTTCCTAGTTGGAACTAAAGAGGCTGGCTAGTCGTCTTATTGAACTGAACGAATGAGACACGTTCATATAATGAACTATTGTAATCAACTGGCTAATCTCGAATATTGGCATACAGGCACATACATGCTTCAAATTATTTATTTATTTATTTAGTTATTTTTATCTTCCAAAAACTAGCATGTGTACTTTATGGTCAAGGCATGATTACCGTGGTTAGATTTGATTGTTGCATTACGCTATGTAAGACCTGCAACCTAACCGCACTGGTATCGTTGTAGAGTTGTGTATATCGTACCCCGTACGAAAGTACTCATTTGAAAGACCATGATCCACGGCATGGGATTTCACTCAACGTAGGGACTATTAAGTTAAATAAAATAATGATTGCATGGAGAGAATGGATTTCCGAATTCTTACATGACAGCCCCCTTGGAACGAATAGTACCCGACGGGCCGGCTGGTTCCCACAGATACTGTAAATCTGCCACACGGGCAGGAAACAGTATCTACTTTTATTATTATTGTATATTGTATATTGACGAGCGTCCTGCTAGGACTCGTCTAATTCATGCATGGGCCAATTGATTGACTGGATAGACTAGCCTTGCTTGCACATAGTAAGAACTGAGGAATCCCTAATTGTATTATTCCAGGATAACTTGGAACTCATAATAGCAAGCCGTAGTAGTTGATTGGCCGTTCAAGATGATTTGTTTGTGTACTGTACCTACTCTGTTACCTAACTGGGATGATCAGAATGTCAGGACATGACGGGCCAACTTCTATCCTTGTTTGGTTGGGAGGTTGGTTCGAAGTGTCTTAATGTGATGTGAGTTCCAGTAGCAAGCAGAGATCTATTATCATTATATTCCTTTACTTACTGGTTTAATCCTTCATATCGTCCTTCCTTGAGGTACTTGCTATTAGAGGTCTAACCTCTCTGGTTTTGCATGGCCAGATTTAGAGCCGGTTCCCGAGGATCCAGCTTACTTCTACCTCCAAGATGGTCAACACTAGAAGGATGATCGCAGGAGGACTCGAGTGGGTTTCCTTACTTCCCCGCTCGTTTTGTTAAATACTTTATACCTTGCCGTTTGGCACCGACATGTTAGTCGGATCGTCTTGTACTTACTTTTGCATAATTGTAACTAAGTCAGGCTGCAGCTGATAACAATTGTGTATACTTTTGCTACATCAATCTGGCTATATTTTGTAAAGCCAGATATCAAGAACATTTTGACAAAGCGTTTGGGACGCCTTGCTGCTTTATCTTACATGTTCTCTATTTCTGTTCCTTGTTTGAATGATTGAGACAATAGATGTGAAGTAACCATAGTAGGACTTTTATGTAGTATGCACCCCCCTTCGTCTGGTTAGACAGCATTGATCGTATTATACGGTATTCATCTACCCGTAATACGTAGCTGGCTGAGTCATTCCCCCGCTCTCCAGTATTCTGGTTCTGGGGCGTGACAAGGTTTTAGTGGTGGCCCATGCAGGTCTGATTTCAGACTTGTGGGGTGTTTTGATTTATAGGATGTCTCAATCACACGTGTTCCCCCTTGATCTCATGATTCGTCGATTCTCAACTCTAGCTTGACATTCCAGTATCCTTTGACTTCATCGATCCTTCATGTCCGGTCGTTTGATTGTTCTCTTGTCCCTTTTCTTAGGGGCACCTCGTCCGCACCTGTCAGAGCTGGACAGCAACAACATGGACAGCAGCATGGACAACCTGACCAGATTGGTCAGCAACAAGGGTCAGAACCACTTCATGAGGCTATTCAAGAAGAGGTGATAGTAGAACCAGCAGTTGGACCGCAGTATCCGGACATTCCACCCCCCACCGACAGTTCCACCTACCCAAGTGGACACACCAGCCCTTCTGGAGATCATGAGAGGAATGATGGCTACTCAGCAACACCAGATGTTGGCCCAGCAGCGCATGCACGCTCAGTTGCAGGAGTAGAATGTACTACTCAACCAAGGATTACAGACGGCATTGGAAAGAGGGGCGAGGCCAGATTCAGGAGCGTCAGCCCGATTTTGCAAGTACAACCCCCGCCGTTTCGAAGGCACGGAAGATGCCATCTCAGCAGATGCATGGCTTAAGGATATTGAGGCTATTTTGACAGCAGCTAAGGTGCCGGCAGAAGAACGTGTGGATCAGGTGAAGTTGTTACTTCAGGATCTCGTACGTGATTGGTGGAAAGCAGAGGAAGTAGGCATCAGGCGTCCTGTTACATGGGACGATTTTACAGCAAGGTTCAAGACGAAGTATTATGGAGTTGTGGCGCAGTTTGAGCTACAACAGAAGTTTATCAACCTCAGACAGGCTGGCAAGACTGTAGATGCTTATGCAGCGGAGTTCTGCAGATTGAGTAGGTTTGCCCCAGAGATGGTAGCAACGGAACGCCAGAGGGCGATGAGGTTCCAGCAAGGGTTTCATCTTGAGCTCTTGCAATTGATAGAGGGGCACAATTACCAAACTTTTGATGAAGTATTGACGGCGACTCGAAGGCATGAGATCACCATTCAAAGGCTTGCAGTAAGGACTGGGGGTCAGAAGAGATCCCACAGTCAGATTGAAGGAGGAGGGGGAGCAGCGCCCCGAACAACAGCACCATCCCCTGGCATTCGTATCCACGATGTGGCGATACGGGGGCCAGCACCACCCAGGCAATAGCAACAGCAACAGAGGAAGAACCAGCAACCCCCGGCGGGCTGCACTTATTGTGGGAAGATGGGACACACTAGAGATGTGTGTCGGACATTGAATGGACTGTGTCTGATATGTGGAAATTCGGATCATCGGGTTACCACATGTCCCATGAATTCGAGGGCAGGAGGACCAGGGCAGCAGTTTCCTGCTCTGCCAGCACCAGGGGCAGGACAGTATCGAGGACCAGCAGTGGCAGTGAGACCATTGGCGCAGCGTCCGTTAGTACCACAGGCTCAGATGTTTCGGCAGCAGGGGCCGTCGATGCAGCAACACCAGCGTAGACCACCCCAGCATCATTAAGGCAGGGGCCAGCAGCAGCACCAGGCTAGGCCGCAGCATGGGAACCAGCAAGGAGGTCGGGGGCAGGCATTCACACTGTCCTTGGAAGAGGCATTGGCATCAGGAGATGTTGTGGCAGGTAACATCCTCGTCGCCTCATATCCCGCAGTAGCATTATTTGATTTGGGAGCATCCTATTCATTTATATCTGCACAATTTGCGACACGACTAGGAGTGGAGTTCGAGGCATTGCCAGGGAGGTTGAATATACTCACTGGTAATGGGCTCGTGGGAGTTAGTAGAGTTAGTTTAGCATGTAGTGTTGTGGTGTGCGGGCATCCTTTATCCGCCCGGTTGATAGAATTTCCTGTTGGAAATTTTGACGTTATCTTAGGCATGGACTGGCTGAAAGACAGTCATGCGACAATAGATTGTCGTAGTGGAAGTATATCTTTTGATATTCCAGGCATGGAGAGGTTCACCTTGGTCAGGTCAGAGGCAACTCAGTAAAAGCAGGGAGTAGTAACAACAATGGAAGAAGTTCAAGTTCCGAAGGTAGTTGAAGAATTTCTAGACGTATTTCCCGAAGAACTTCCAGGTCTACCACCGGTTAGAGATATTGAGTTCAGTATAGAATTGGCACCAGGAACTAAACCAATATCAGATCGGGTTTACAGAATGGCGGATTCAGAGCAGGCCAGGGTGTATCAGCACATAGAGGAATTGAAGGAGAAAAAGTTCATCCAAGCTAGCGTGTCACCATGGGCAGCACCAGTGGTACTTGTGGGAAAGAAGGATGGATCATCCAGATTATGCATCGATTACATGAAGCTTAACGCGGCAACAGTAAAGAACAAGTACCCACTACCAAGGATCGATGACTTATTTGATCAGTTGAGCAGGGCCAGAGTTTTCTCCAAGATAGATCTTCGTTCGGGGTACCATCAGGTGAGGGTTCGGAAGGAAGATATTCCCAAGACAGCATTCAGGTCGAAGTATGGGCATTATGAGTTTTTAGTAATGCCGTTTGGTTTGACCAATGCTCCAGCTATCTTCATGGATTTGATGAACCGCATCTTTATGCCGTATTTAGATCAGTTTGTCGTAGTATTTCTCGACGACATTCTTGTGTACTCTGCTAGTGAAGAGGAGCATGAAGACCACCTCAGAAAAGTGTTGCAGGTTCTGAGAGAGAACCAGTTGTATGCCAAGTTCAGCAAGTGTGAGTTCTGGATGGATCATATTTCATTTTTGGGTCATATTGTATCAGGAGCTGGAGTAGCAGTGGATCCCAAGAAGGTAGAAGCAGTGAAGAGTTGGCCAGTACCTAAGACCGTAGCTGATGTACGGAGTTTCTTGG
Source organism: Iris pallida (assembly GCA_029216955.1). Taxonomy (NCBI): domain Eukaryota; kingdom Viridiplantae; phylum Streptophyta; class Magnoliopsida; order Asparagales; family Iridaceae; genus Iris; species Iris pallida. Next base: position 700,386 of record JANAVB010037618.1, on the reverse strand, counting down.
GATTGGCAGGATATTACAGAAGGTTTGTGTCAGACTTTGCAAGGCTTTCAGCACCCATGACCCGCTTGACACGGAAGGATGTACCATTCGTTTGGTCTGTAGAATGCCAGGCCTCATTTGAAAATCTGAAGCAGAAGTTGATATCAGCGCCCATTCTTACATTGCCAGTTGGACCTGGAGGTTTTACCGTATATTGTGATGCGTCAGGTAAAGGACTTGGATGTGTCCTCATGCAGCATGGAAAGGTGATAGCATATGCATCTAGGCAGCTTCGGGACCACGAGAAGAATTATCCAACTCATGATCTGGAATTGGCGGCAGTAGTGTTTGCTCTGAAGCTATGGAGGCATTACTTATATGGTGACCGAGTGGAGATATACACAGATCACAAAAGTCTAAAGTACATCTTTACCCAGAAGGAACTGAACATGAGGAAGAGAAGATGGTTGGAGTTGATCAAGGATTATGACGTGGAGCTTCAGTATCATCCAGGCAAGGCTAATGTGGTAGCAGACGCTCTCAGCAGAAGAGACGGCGTATTTATGTTGACAACGCAGAGACATATTTTAGAAGACCTTCAGGAGATGGGCATTGAAGTTATACTTTCTAGTGATAAAAGAATTCTGGCTAGTCTACAAGTTCAATCCGACTTAGTAGACAGGATCAAGGCAGCTCAGGCACAGGACCCAAGGATTCAGAAGCTTAGGACAGAATGTGAGTCAGGACTCAGAAAGGAGATGCAAATCCATGAAGATGGTACACTTAGGTTTGGGTCACGCCTATGTGTTCCTAGTGGAGATATCAGACAGGAGGTTATGGCAGAAGCTCACAGTTCTCAATATTCTATTCACCCTGGAGGGACCAAGATGTACCAAGATATCAAGCAGCACTTCTGGTGGAACGGGATGAAGAGGGAGATAGCTAGGTTTGTTTCCCGTTGCTTGATATGTCAGCAAGTAAAGGCAGAACAGCAGAGGCCAGCTGGATTATTGCAACCGCTTCCTGTTCCGGAATGGAAATGGGAGCATATTACAATGGACTTTGTGACCGGTTTACCGAGATCACCAAGTGGTAAAGATGCTATTTGGGTGATCGTGGATCGGCTTACAAAGGTAGCACATTTTCTCCCTTTCAGAGTAGGGCAATCTACAGAAAAGTTGGCAGAGTTGTATATGCAACAGATAGTCAGGCAGCATGGAGTCCCTGTCAGTATTGTGTCCGACAGAGATACCCGTTTTACATCACATTTCTGGAAGAGCTTGCATCATAGTCTGGGTACCAAGTTAAGATTTAGCACGGCTTATCATCCACAGACGGACGGGCAATCAGAAAGGACAATTCAGACTTTGGAAGACATGTTACGAGCTTGCACCCTAGATTTTGGAGGATCTTGGGAGAGCCACCTGCACTTAGTTGAGTTTTCATACAACAACAGTTATCAAGCCAGTATCCAGATGGCGCCATTCGAGACATTATATGGTAAGAAGTGCAGGTCGCCACTAGCATGGAATGATATCGGAGAGAGAAAGATGTTAGGCCCAGAAATGATTGTTCAGACGGTTGAATTGGTTAAGGGAATTAGAGAGCGACTTCGAGTTGCGCAGGACCGGCATCGTCATTGGGCGGACCAGCATCGTAGGCCGTTAGAGTTCTCTGTTGGGGACCACGTGTTCTTGAGGATCTCACCTACCCGTGGGGTCATTAGGTTTGGCGTTCGCGGGAAGTTGAGTCCGCGGTACGTGGGCCCATTTGTTATTCTTGAGAGGATAGGCGATGTTGCTTATCGTTTATCCCTTCCACCTTCGTTACGAGAGGTGCATAACGTATTTCATGTATCTCAGTTGCGAAGGTATATATCGGACCCAAGCATATCCTTGATCATTCTGAGCTGGTTGTTGGTACCAACCTATCTTACGAGGAACAGCCTGTGTCTATTTTGGACCGAAGAGAGAAGATACTCAAGAACCGAACAATTAGTCTTGTCCGGGTTGCTTGGGGTCATCACACTTTAGGGGAGTCAACGTGGGAACGTGAGGATGATATCCGATCACGATATCCACACCTGTTTGACTCACAAGGTATATCTTTTTCTGTATACCTTGATTGTCTTGATCCCTCATGCTTATCACCTTATGGGTAGAATTGTTTGATATCATAGATTGATGGATTTACATATATGTTACTTGCTATGGGCATTGTAAAATGATTGCTTGATTGAATTGCTTGTACTTAGATTGGTTTAGCCCCGATGTTTCTATCTTGCTTGAATTTGAAATTCCGAGGACGGAATTTTTCTAAGGAGGATAGAGATGTCACTCCCCGTTCCCAGAATGCGTATTTTAATACGTATATTGCCTGAATGTATTTATTTAGCATTTATCATGTAGTATTCTGTATTTAAATTCTTAATAACTTCATGTTAATTAATTAGCTGCTCTTTAATTTTCATGTTAATTTATTTCCTGCAATTTTATTTCTATATTTCTTCCTGTAATTTTATTACCTGCATTTTATTTCCTGCTTTAGTCTTACTTTCGGGTTAGCCTTATTGGACCCGGCCCAACTCCCACCTACCACCACCTTTCTATTTAAGTCACCCTCTCCCTTCTCTCTCCTCATTTATTTTTACTTCTTCACCATTACTCCTCTTCTTCTTCTTCATTACTCTCTCTCCACCTACCAAACCGTAGGCAAGTGCCAACTTGCTTCTTGATGGATCCCCATTATTATTGTTCCATCATCCTCCTTATTTGATTCTAAGCCTCTTTAGTACTTAGCATTTTCAATTTCCATGGCTAATTTGTTGTAGATCTAAGTTTGTTACATTTTTGGGTTTCTTAGGTTTTGATCTAGTAAACTTTGATATCTTCAAGTTTTGATGGTTCCATGTTGTAGAGAATTTCGTTCTACCCAATTTTGACCTAAGAAAGTTCGAATTTGGACTCTGGATGAAGGTTTTATGGAACTTAGAAGCTTGGGTTGATGGTGTTCTTCTTCTCTGAAACTTGGAGAAGAAGAACAGTACTTGACTTGACCGCATGAATAATTCATGCGGCAAGTGATTCCCAGCCGCATGGGTTGTTTCCTTCTCAGCCGCATGAAAAGTTTCTACCCGGCCGCATGAGACTCATTTTGAGCCCAGCCGCATAGGGAGTTCTCCTAGCCGCATGAACTTTCCCCACTTAACCGCGTATGTGCCCCCGTCTTTCTTGACCGCATGGATTTCTCTCCAATCCAGCCGCATGAACCAGGCTCACTCGCTGGCCGCATGAGGTCCTGAACCTTATAGCCGCATAAGCAATCTCCTTGACCCGGCCGCATGGGGTTCGACTTGGTTGAGCCGCATGGACTCATTCCCGCCAGCCGCATGAGTATCCTTTCCGCTGATCGCATGTGTCTTACCTTTTTCGGCCGCATGAGCCCAATTCATCCTAGCCGCATGGAACACCCTTTCTGCTTGCCGCATGGGAGCTAGTCCCACTCGCCAGCCGCATAGGTTCCTGCCTCTTCAGTCGCATGCGCCTCTACCCCCTGAGCCGCATGGACCCGACTCTTTTTCTTGCCGCATAAGACTCATCCTGGCCGCATTAGACTTAGCCGCATGACTATTCTATAGCCCTGAATATTGATATTTTATTAGATATTTACGTCCATTTTATATCCTTACGCCTTTTCACATAAACGTGATAAATCATGATATGTTAATATTTCTATTAATTATAGATTGTTACGTGGGATGTACCATGTGTCATGAATTGAGTTATAGATACCCGGATTGACTGGAATTAAACCCTGAAGGTTGTAGACTCGACCCCACTGAATACTAGTTGACTTTTATGCCTTGATACCATTGATGATAATTGTTAGCTTGACTAAAATTGATCATGCGTTCCTAGTTGGAACTAAAGAGGCTGGCTAGTCGTCTTATTGAACTGAACGAATGAGACACGTTCATATAATGAACTATTGTAATCAACTGGCTAATCTCGAATATTGGCATACAGGCACATGCAGGCTTCAAATTATTTATTTATTTATTTAGTTATTTTTATCTTCCAAAAACCAGCATGTGTACTTTATGGTCAAGGCATGATTACCGTGGTTAGATTTGATTGTTGCATTACGCTATGTAAGACCTGCAACCTAACCGCACTGGTATCGTTGTAGAGTTGTGCATATCGTACCCCGTACGAAAGTACTCATTTGAAAGACCATGATCCACGGCATGGGATTTCACTCAACGTAGGGACTATTAAGTTAAATAAAATAATGATTGCATGGAGAGAATGGATTCTCGAATTCTTACATGGCAGCCCCCTTGGAACGAGTAGTACCCGACGGGCCGGCTGGTTCCCACAGATACTGTAAATCTGCCACACGGGCAGGGAACAGTATCTGCTTTTATTATTATTGTATATTGTATATTGACGAGCGTCCTGCTAGGACTCGTCTAATTCATGCATGGGCCAATTGATTGACTGGATAGACTAGCCTTGCTTGCACATAGTAAGAACTGAGGAATCCCTAATTGCATTATTCCAGGATAACTTGGAACTCATAATAGCAAGCCGTAGTAGTTGATTGGCCGTTCAAGATGATTTGTTTGTGTACTGTACCTACTCTGTTACCTAACTGGGATGATCAGAATGTCAGGACATGACGGGCCAACTTCTGTCCTTGTTTGGTTGGGAGGTTGGTTCGAAGTGTCTTAATGTGATGTGAGTTCCAGTAGCAAGCAGAGATCTATTATCATTATATTCCTTTACTTACTGGTTTAATCCTTCATATCGTCCTTCCTTGAGGTACTTGCTATTAGAGGTCTAACCTCTCTGGTTTTGCATGGCCAGATTTAGAGCCGGTTCCCGAGGATCCAGCTTACTTCTACCTCCAAGATGGTCAACACTAGAAGGATGATCGCAGGAGGACTCGAGTGGGTTTCCTTACTTCCCCGCTCGTTTTGTTAAATACTTTATACCTTGCCGTTTGGCACCGACATGTTAGTCGGATCGTCTTGTACTTACTTTTGCATAATTGTAACTAAGTCAGGCTGCAGCTGATAACAATTGTGTATACTTTTGCTACATCAATCTGGCTATATTTTGTAAAGCCAGATATCAAGAACATTTTGACAAAGCGTTTGGGACGCCTTGCTGCTTTATCTTACATGTTCTCTATTTCTGTTCCTTGTTTGAATGATTGAGACAATAGATGTGAAGTGACCATAGTAGGACTTTTATGTAGTATGCACCCCCCTTCGTCTGGTTAGACAGCATTGATCGTATTATACGGTATTCATCTACCCGTAATACGTAGCTGGCTGAGTCATTCCCCCGCTCTCCAGTATTCTGGTTCTGGGGCGTGACATAAATTCACTAAACCAAATTCCCTCATTCTAAAACTATTCTCTAATGACTAAAATAGGTTAACTCAAGTTAGGCTAGGGTCACCATGGCTAGGGTTAGCTTTTAGGCTAGTCCACTAGGTCTCAACAAGTCAAAGTCAAACTAGAATTCACCAATTCAACAAATCATCAAATAATTCAAATAAGTCAAAATGACCAATTTATTCCTATGCTAAAAATGATAATTAAATCATCCTAATGACATGGTTAGGCTCTAGGTCATGCAGTCTATAGGGTTTCACTAGCAGCACATCAAAATCACAAGTCATGACTTAAGGCAGTTTTTAAATAGTTTAAAAATTATTAAAAATCACCAAAAATCATAATGTGAAACAAATAACAATAAATAACAATTATAATTACAAAATTTCAAAAATACCCTCATCTGAAAAATTGGGTGTTACAATTATACATATTCCACATTACATAGATGTATATACATGGTTTTCAACATCTTGCATTATACATTGCATTACATGCTTTCATTTACATAGTCCTATACATACATACATTTATCCTTGTATATACATATTACATCATACTTACTATATACATTACAATTCATGTATATAAGAAAAAAGAAAAATGTGTAAGGTATGTGAGGGTGAAACAAGGGTGAGTGGCATATGTACATAGTGTCAAGGTGTGTGTCTGCAAGGTAACTTGTATATATGTAGGGGTGGCATCTCAGAAAAACAGAGAAATGGGGGGTTGTGTGCATGTGTGAGGTGTGTGTAGTAATGTGAGGGGTACATGGCAGCATGTATAGGCCAACATGATTACATTCAAGCTCAGTTTTCAGTCAATGTCAATTTGATTTCGGTTTCCCAAACATTCAAACCAACAACCCATATCATTTCTCAGGTTTCAAGTGCCCTATTTTGAAAACTCAGGTTAACAAACATTTCGAATCTCAGGTGAACATGCATCAATTCTCAGTTAAATATATTAATGTCATTCAATCTCAGTTTTCATATTCAAACCCAACCAATTTCCAATTCAGTTCACTGTGTGTGTATGTATAGAATTTATATAGGGTGTGTACTCAGTTGGGAGTGGCAAAGTGTAGTGTGTGTGCCATCATAGTTAAGTTATGTATGTACTGTGTGCATATAGGTAGGTTCCATTCAATGCTCAGTTGTAATGTGTAAACATGTGTGTGTATGCATATAGTGTTCAGTTTATGAGTATCAGTAAAACAGTTTAGGAATTCGAAAACTAAAATCAGATGAAGACCCAACAGTTCATATTACATTGTAAAACTCACGTATCAGACAAAACCACAGCTTCATAGTCAACCCCAACCAAAATTGAAGGTCAAACCAAGGTCTATTTTGAACTTGAAACCAGTTTGAACATCATTGAACACTCAGTTTTCATTCAGAAATTCTAATTCACAAATCAGCCAACCCACATGCATCAACGTTGATTCCCAGTTACAATCATACACCACAGACATGTATGTACATATACAACATCTAATTATCATTCTTTTTAAACTAATTAATTATCATTAAAATCTAGAAAACCAAAGAATAGTTCAGTTTTTAGTAAGTATCAGAGAAACGAAAGAAGAACCCAAATTTGATTTCGAAAACAACTAAAACCCAAACAAAACTGTTGGTAAAGTGTCGTGCACATGTGTACATGTCATACAAGGTCTATCGTGTCCAAATAACAGGACACGACGTGTCCAAACACAAAAAGAATAACACAATAATATGCGTGGCCACAGGCAGCCCTGTACGTGTGTGTCAGTCGATCTAAGATACGACACACGACACGAGACGCCTCGTGCACACGTCCACGTGTTCGCCATGCATAGGTCTACATGCACAAGTGTCTGTATTGTTTCCACGTGAGTCGTGTCGAGCAAACGAGACGCGTATCAGACGCGAAACTCGTGCTCGTGCAGTGCAGTATAAAAACGATGCGGGTGGGATTTCTTCTAATTCGCTCGATTAAATAACCTAAACTTTGATACGTGTCATGTCAGTCATGTGTCCAAAGTGTCAACCAAGTTTCACATCAAATGGTGTCGTGTCGTGTCTGCTAGGATACCCGAGAAGCAGGGCATAGTGCACACTGTGTCGTGCACGGGTTCGTGTCAGGTTTTGGACATGGTAACCGACACGAACCACTCCCAGTCCTCACGAGAATCTAAGAACACCAATAAGGCTACAATTATATGAAATTAGTTTTGAAATTAGTGAGCAAATTACTGGTTTAGACATTTCATCAAATACATGCAAAAATACATTGATACGTGTCCGATACGGACACGAAATGGACACGATTTCCTACCAAACTAGAGGAACGGCTAGGGGACACCTAGATCTACACACCCATGCAAAGAAATTAGAATTAAAACATAGTTTAGGGTGTTTAACTATAGAGTGTCAATAACAAGGAAAAAGCCCCAATTAGGATGATTCTCCTTACAACCCAATAGCTCCAAATTGTACCAAAACTGAGATTTCTCTCCATGAACAGAAAATAGAGTGGGATTAGACTCTAATGCAAGAAACTATAGTCAAAAAGGAATTAAAATGGAATAGTTATGGATTGGGGAAGAATGGCCAATACCTTTCTTTTCCAAAATTTGATTTGATACAAAAGAGGCAAGAAGAATAGAAAGAGAGATTATATAGTGGGGGGTGCCTATGTGGCTGGCCAATAAAGGATAAAATTAGAGTTAGGGTTATGACTAATAGGCTTGGGCCAAGTTTTAATGGTAAAGGAAATAACTCCTTAAGTCAAAAGTCCATGAACATAATCATTTATTCTCCTATATGAAACTTTATTCTAAATGACTTAACTTGGGTTGACTTAAGTTAGACTAGGGTCCCACCATGCTATTCAAGTCACCATAGCTAGAGTCAACATCTAGGTTAGTCTATTAAGTCGCAACTAGTAAAAGTCAAAATTAACAACCATCAATCCAATAATTAATCAAATAATTCCAATAAGTCAAAATGACCAAATTATCCCTAGGCTAAAAATGATAAATAAATATCCCAATCACATGGTTAGGCTCTAGGTCAGACAGTCTCTAGGGTTTCACTAGCAGCACATCAAAATCACAAGTCATGGTTTTTAAATAGTTTCAAAATGATTAAAAATCACCAAAAAATCATATTATGATTTAAATATCATAAATAATTAATTAAAATCACAAAATTTCAAAATTACCCTCATTTAGAAAACTGAGTGTTACAAGTCTACCCTCCTTAGAGAAATTTCGTCCTCGAAATTAAGATGGTGGTACTCCTTGTAGGTCAAACACCCCCACAATCATAGTCTCAAATTACACAGTTCGACAATCATATGCGTCTGTCCAAAATTATGATACTCAGAATCTTCGTCATGCTATTGAGCAAGGCTACGATAATCACAGAGTCCTTGACTAAGGTACATACCTCTAGAATCATGGTATTTAAAATTTTTGCATTGCCGTATGCTTGACAGCGAAAACCTTAAATTCTCACACCCGAGAAATACGTCCAAAATTTGACTATATGTCCTCACTATGCCAGCTAACACGACTATCGAAGATTCTAGATCCCATAACTGAGGTGACCTAGCCCATATGACTTATCTTAGAAGAAAACCAATCATATCACAAGAACAACAGAACAAAATTGATCAATCTACAAGGAACAAATGGAATCGAATTTCAAGACAGTTATAAGAGGCAATTGCGAAAATAGAATCGAGAAGAACGGAACCTGCAACAAGATCTCCAATGGCCTGTGCATCCCTGACTGCCATGGCGAAAGCTCGCCCCTGCTGGCCTTCCCTGACCTTTTGCTGATGCTGTATGTACCTCTGCTGCTGAGTTGGTAAGGGTAATCCCTTCTGCTAGCCCACCGGAGCCCTAGCTTCTGCTCCTTGAACTGTCCGTCTAAAAGGCTCAGGACACTCTCTCAGCCTATGATCGAATCCTCCGCAAAGCAAACATCTAACCAGCCTCTTTCGGCATTCGTCCAATCGTGCCCAGGTTTCTTACAAAAAGAGCAAAGGATAATAAGCTGCTGTCCCGGGGCCTGCTGCTGCTGTACCTACTGAAAGGGTACACGGTCCTGAAACTGCTGTTGCTGAAAGTAGACCCTCGGCTGCTGATACTGTTGCTGTATCTGTAAGCGGGACATCTGCTGCAGATACTGCTGCTGAATCTGTAAGTGGAGCCTCTTGGTCGGGCCCGTACTGCCACTAGCTCCCTGAGTGTCTCGCATCCTCTTCTCCGTCAGCCCAAGATCGTCCTCCGATGCCATGGCTTCTACCAGAATCTGCTCGAAAGTGGCATCACGGCTGCTCTTGGTATATATGACCTGATCTCCCTGATCAACCCCCTTCGGAACCTTCTCGCCTTCCCGGCCTCAGAAAGATCCTCAACGAATTTACTCAAACGGAAGAACTCTACAGCGTACTCCTCAACATTCTGGTTCCCCTGAACCAAACTCTCGAACTGCGCCTCCAAGGCACCGAGTATTGTATCGAAAAAGAATTTCTCCTTGAAGAGTTTCTTGAAGGTTGCCCAAGTCTGACTGGCTGTACCAACCCTCGGGTCCGTCTGATACCAAGTACGGGCCAAGTCCTGCATCTGACTGGCTGCTGCCTTGATCTATAATCCAACTGGTATCTGCGTCATTCGGAATATCTCCTCAATATTCTCTATCCAATCGTCAGCGTATATGATGCCCTCTGTACCTTTGAAGTCTCGGGGTCCCAAGGATTGGATGTCTGGAGTCTTCGGCTGATACTGCTGTATCTGTCCTCCCAATGGCTGAGCAGTTACCAGCTCTACTGTCGTCCTGACCAACTGGTGGGTATCATGTATGTTCTGTCGGAAATCAGCAGACTGGCTCTGCTGCATCTGCTGCTGAGTCTCCAGGAATCGCTGGAAAAGGGTAAACGTCTGAGCTGCATCCACTGTCCCTGAAGGTAGCTGCTGTTGGAACATATCCGAAATGACGGGAAAGACCACCGGACAGGTGGAGGTGCACTCCCAAAAGCTGCAGACACTCCTATATAAGCAAAAACAGGGGGTGCTATGGTCCCAGCATCCACAATCGGGCGAGCGGTGGCAGACCTCTCACCAGCGTCTGCTGGGCCAGAGCGATGCGATCGTGTCTCAATCACCATCCTGGAGACAGATCAAACAAGGAATCAATACTGAGATAGAAACGATAATTCAAGGGAGGACAGTTATTTCAAGGAAGCAATCTTCAACAGAAATTTAGATGGCGGGAATTTAGTTAAGATTTTTTTCTAATGTGATTGAGTACCTCAAGAATAATCATAATCCTACTGGAGGCTGTAGTGATACTCTAGTTCGAATACCACTACACAAACTGTACCAAAACTGATGATTCTCCTTGCAAGCCAATAGCTCCAAATTGTACCAAAACTGAGATTTCTCTCCATGAACAGAAAATAGAGTAGGATTAGACTCTAATGCAAGAAACTAGAGTCAAAAAGGAATTAAAATGGAATAGTTATGGATTGGGGAAGAATGACCAATACCTTTCTTTTCCAAAAGTTGATTTGATACAAAAGAGGCAAAAAGAATAGGAAGAGAGATTATATAGTGGGGGGTCCCTATGTGGCTGGCCAATAAAGGATAAAATTAGGGTTAGGGTTATGACTAATGGGCTTGGGCCAAGTTTCAATGGTAAAGGAAATAACTCCTTAAGTCAAAAGTCCATGAACCTAATCATTTATTCTCCTATATGAAACTTTATTCTAAATGACTTAACTTGGGTTGACTTAAGTTAGACTAGGGTCCCACCATGCTATTCAAGTTACCATAGCTAGAGTCAACATCTAGGTTAGTCTCTTAAGTCGCAACTAGTAAAAGTCAAAATTAACAACCATCAATCCAATAATTAATCAAATAATTCTAATAAGTCAAAATGACCAAATTATTCCTAGGCTAAAAATGATAAATAAATATTCCAATCACATGGTTAGGCTCTAGGTCTGACGGTCTCTATCATGGTTTTTAAATAGTTTTAAAATGATTAAAAATTACCAAAAATTATATTACGATTTAAATATCATAAATAATTAATTAAAATCATAAAATTTCAAAATTACTCTCATTTAGAAAACTGGGTATTACACCAACCAAACTTGATCTGAGTTTGGTTCGGTCGAGGTTGGACGAGTTATGGGTTTAATCAGCCCCGTTGGATGTGGGTGGACGACCAGACCTGATTATGGGCTGTTTTGAAAAAAAAAATTAAACCTTAAAATAGGTTTCTCAAGTATAAATATATGTTGAGGGTCGAGGCACAAGATTAATCTAAGAACAGAAGGGAGATTCAATGTACTTGTCCACATAAAATCCCTATGTTACTCTTATAGAGCTCGTCATCCAAGACAACTAGAAGAGAAGATCTGCGTGGGGAGTCGTCATCTTCATACAGGAAGATTCCTACGGATATGGTGTGTGATTTCAAGTTGTAATCTTCTTCTTTTTACTTGAGTTTGGTGAGGGGTTGAATCTTTGGACAAATGATTCAATATTATTTATTCAATCTTGTAATTTTACTTGAGGCTATGTCACTCCCCGTTCCCAAAATATATAAATTTTTGCTTTTTCCAGTATATGGTATCTGGCAGCTGTACTTTGATTGCATGTATCATGTATTTGCAACTGGCCATGGTATGAAATAATATCTCATCGCGAATTAGTGTACCACCCCCTTGTCCTTGTTTGGTTGTAGGCGTGGTTCACTACTTCGATAACATGATTTCTGGACCGTATTGTGGTTAGGATTTTATTTATTAATTAATTTGATTAGATGTATCATATATCATTTAACATGTCATTAGTCGTATGGCTAGGTCATGTTAGGGATTAGAGTTTAGTGGAGCCAACCCTCACCCACTATAAATAATCTCTTCCACACTCTCTCTCCTCATTCACTCTTTCATTTATTTCCCACAACCAACCCACCTAGGCAAGTACATCTTACACAAATGAGAGACCACTTGCATTTTTTATTTTTTATTATTTCTTTGATATTATTAGTCTAGATTGTTCATCTCTTCATTCTCTACAAGTTTAGTTCTTAGAGTTTTTGATTTTAATGGCTAGTTTTGTGTAGATCTAAGGTTCTAAAACTAGGGTTTTTATGCATTTTTGTGATTTTGATCTATCAAACTTGGTTTTTTTTCAAAAACTAGTTGTTCCATGTTGTAGAAAATTTGATTTCATTCAATTTTGGCTTTTATTTCGCTTGATTTTAAGTCCTATAGCTCATGTAATGGACATTGGAAGTTTTAAGAACTCCATGGCCAAAAGCTTGATGCCTGGGACGATGACCCTTCTGCGTGCTGCTTGCCGTGCTTTCGTGCTCCGCCCTCCATACGAAGTTTTGTCCGCGCGTGCAGCATGCACCGTGCGCCGCCAGCTCGCGCACTTCCACGCCCGCACGTCGTGCATCTGCGCTCCCCCCCCCGCCGTGCATCTGAGTGCTGCGCATTTTGCGTGCCGCATGCCTACAAGATTCGTTTGTCGTGGGCCCGTACGACATGTATCTGCGCCCCACGTGCCGTGCATCTGTGCACTACAAATTTCGCGTGTCGCACCTGCGCGATTCATTTGTCACGCGCCCGTGCGCCATGCACCTGCGTCCCGTGTACTGCTTGTTTCGCGTGTCGTGCGCCTACGCCCCGTATGCCGCGCGCCTACGCCCCTTGTGTCGCACACCTACGCCCCGTATGCTGTATGTTTCGCGTGTCGTACGCCGTGCATCCGTTCCCCGTGCATCGTGCATCTGTGCCCCGTATGCCTTGCATTCGCGCGTTACGCATTTCGTGCGCCGCGTGCCTGCGCGATTCGTTTGTCGAGCGCCCGCGCACCGTGTTTTTGCGCTCCGTCTGTCGTGGGGACTTTTGTCTGCGCATACCGCGTGCCTTCCGTACCCGCGTACCGTAGGCCAGTTTTGTGCCCGCGTATCTGTGTTGTTTCCTCGTACGATGTGTGCCCGTTCTCCGTAGGTCATGGGCCCGTGCCACGCGCATTGTGCACCAGATTGTCCTGACACATGATTTTATATGTGCCCATGCGCCTTTTTGCTTAGCCTAACCCGTTGTGCCTATGGCACATGAGACCACGTGACCTATATGCCTATTTGTTGGGTTTTATACTTTTTGATTTCTCTGACATGCGCATGTCTTGTCCCATGTGCCTGATTTTACGATTTGATACTTTATCTAGTTTTGATGAGTTTATTGATTTCATGTTCGACCTTGAGTCCTATGAGAAGATCCAGACTATGTTTCCTATGTGACTTATGTGTCATGAGGGGCCCATGTGACTTTCTGACTTGACCGTATTCCTGACTTGACGGTATTTCTGACTTGAATACTTGTATATGTGCTGGTACCTTTTCTAAGTGCGTATTGAGGTACAATATTAGTATACACTGTGGTGCTATTAATGAGTGCACTGGTGTGACTCTTCGTGCTAAGTGATCCTTCGTGTTATATGTCAATACATGCATCCTCTCCAGTACTGTCATGGTAATTGGTTAATAATATTAACATTGTATATTGAATGTTTTCTTGATGCATTACACTAATCATGGATCTAGATTTGGGACTCTTTGAGCCGAATATAGAATTATTCTTAGGGTACACATACTATGGTACGATATTTAGGAGGATGATCATGTGACCATGGCATGTGATTCAAAATCAACATAGGGTTAATATAAGCAACTTAAATCGGTAGAAACATTGAGAGGGAACAGAATCTCGAGATCGTACGTTACCAGCCACCCTAGGCCCTATCCTGACGTATCGGGCTGGCCGCCACAGATACTATTTAATCTGCCTATAGTAGATGACAATATCCAGCTCATATGTGCTTTGTGCTATATGTTCCGCACGGTAGCCTTTTAGGGGACCAGTGCATAATCAATGTGCTATGCGTTAATAATGGATTGGCTAGTCCTGCTTGGATACGATACGATCTGAGAATTCCTATATATTTACATTACCGGGGTAACCCAGGCAAATCATCGAAAGCCGTAGGATTGATTGGCCGCTTGTAAACTGACTTGCTTGTGATATGTTTCTTTTATTAGTAAGTGAGGAACATGGACTATCGTGGTGCGTGGTCCAACCCATGTCCTTGTTTGGTTGTTGGGTTGGGCTATTGTGTTGAGATAGGCTATGGACCGAAGTTGCGACCAGAATCCCTTAACCTGACCATGGTTATAGTATGTATCTTATCTCGGCACGATATTGGCACCGTTTGTCCTTATTTGGTTGTAAGGGTGCCGTATTGTCTCGATGATATGGTATAAGCCTATAACTCATGAACCATGTCTTAATTTACTCCTTGGATTTTGTCTTATTCATTATGTTCTCCCTTGTGGTATTTGCTATTCGGGGCCTGACCCCGCTAGTTTTGTTTGGCCAGATTTCGTAGCAGGGCCTAAGGATCCAGCCTTCTACCCGAACAATGGCGCATACCAGGAGCTTCGGCGCCAGGGACCATGAGTGGGTTTCTTCTTCACCGCTCTGATATTTTTTTATTTTGTACTTAACATTTAGCCACCGGCACCTGTTAGCCGACTGTTCTGGACATTAGTTTCCATTTACAAAATTGTAATTAAATCAGACTGCAACTGACTATGGTTATGTACTATTGACTCTCGGCACTAGCTCATCATTTTGTGTAGCTAGTTCCATGAATCATTTAGATGAAGCATCGGGGACGCTTTACTGCTTTGTCTTATATGATCATTATTTACTGCTTCTTGTTTTGATTGATTGAGACATAGATGCTCTATAAGACCATAGAAGACCTGATTGTAGCATGCATCCCTAGTCTCTTGATAGCCACAATCGACGTATGATGTCTACGTACCTCATATGGGGTAGCTGGCTTAGTCCGTCTCTATATCTCGGTACCGGGGCGTGACAAGATTTTATTGGTGGCCTATGCAGGTCTAATTTTTCAGACTTTGTGGGGTATTGTGTTTATAGGAGTCTTAACCAAAACATGTTCCCCTTGATCTCCTGATTTGTCTTCTCTTACTTCGTTCCGAATTCAAAAAGTTTGAGTCAGAATCTTTCTCCAGTGACCAACTGTCACGACCTGCACCCAGTGTAGGGGCACGAGAAATGGGTACGTCCAGCCTATGTCGTAGTGTCGACGGTAGAACGCTGTTCTAGGTCATGAACAAAACTAACACAATATGAAATACTCTCCAACTGGAGGCCAAGTCACAGAAGGTACAACTCAATCACAATCTAGAGGTAGAATATAGCACGATGGAATAGATAAGGAAATCCTCAAAACTGAGGTACAAACAGAAGTGAAATAAATCAAAGTTAACAAACACAAGTCTCAACATCTCCATAATAATACAACTCTGAAATCAAAGACAATAACTAACATGAAAAGAAAGAACAGCCTAAACTATCTATACTATGCATGGGTATCATCCTCAACAGCTGCCTAAACCTCCTTAGGGGTCCAGGTCGCGAGTGTCATCTAGGCAAGCTCCATAGTAAGGGGTGCAGGGCTCATAATCATCCTCTGTAATATTTTCAACAGGTCCAGTCAGGACAGGAGCGAGCACAATACATCTCACGTAGATCATAACAGGTTAGAAAATATAAACATGCAAGAGAGTACGATACATAAAAACTGAAGGAATGTACATGATGTAAAAGAGAGAACTGTAATAGAAATATCTACTACAAGTAGAGAACTATCAGTGACTAGTGATGTAGAGTACAAAGTCGACATGTGAACGGCTGGAATTGCACATGAATATACTAAAGAGGCTCACATGGTTATACTACTTTGGAATTGTTCACATGACTATTTATACTTCTCCATACCCCAATCAATACACAAGGATCCAGACAAGTTATGTTACGCACATGAAAGCCCATAGATGGGTGTACATGAAGTATATATGAGGGCTCAGAACTGAGTGCACATGAATTCTACATGAAGGTCCATAAATAGGTACACATGAAGTATAGGTTACACATGAAGCACATGAGAAATATGGCCATACATGAGAGCACATGAGAGTACACGAGCGTACATGAACGTACATGAAGCACATGAGTATACATGAATAACATGAGAGCGAAGAATACATGATGTACATAAAACACATGACATGAAGTATTCGATGCTCCCGAGGGAGATAACATCTCAATGTAGGGATCCATATAGTACCAATCCGTGATAATATCGTGACAGCATCAAATAAGGTAATCTAGAGCAGGAATATAATCCTAAGCAAGTTATGAAATGATCAGAGAATGTACTCGCCTAGTATCTGAATGTTTGAAAGAAAAATACTGTCCGGGATGAGGTATCTGACTCCTATTCAGAGCAACACAAGTCAAGATGTATACAGGGATGATAAATAAAATATACAATGCATCTGCATGCTGTCTAGGTCAAACTAGACTAAATTCAACACTTGGTCAACTCTAGTCAACCACACTAGTCAAACTAGGTCAAGTCCTAACCCAGTAAGTCTCACTAAGCCTAGGCTAGCACATAGACACAAACACAAGGCTAACACAAGCTGTTAAACACACAACATCATATATATATATATATATATATATATATATATATATATATATATATATATATATATATATATATATATATATATATATATATATATATATATATATATATATATATATATATATATATATATATATATATATATATATATATATATAGGCATATACACTCAAAGTATATAGGCACACACATAGGAATGAATATAGGCTATCATGTATACATACATGTCCATTTAAGCACACATTACATACATCTATATAGGCAATTATACATATTCCACATTACATAGATGTATATACATGGTTTTCAAAATCTTGCATTATGCATTGCATTACATGCTTTCATTTGCATAGTCCTATACATACATACATTTATCCTTGTATATACATATTACATCATACTTACTATATACATTACAATTCATGTATATAAGGAAAAAGGAAAATGTGTAAGGTATGTGAGGGTGAAACAAGGGTGAGTGGCATATGTATATAGTGTCAAGGTGTGTGTCTGCAATGTAACTTGTATATATATAGGGGTGGCATCTCAGGAAAACAGAGAAATAGGAGGTTGTGTGCATGTGTGAGGTGTGTGTGGCAATGTGAGGGGTACATGGCAGCATGTATAGGCCAACATGATTACATTCAAGCTCAGTTTTCAGTCAATTTGATTTCGGTTTCCCAAACATTCAAACCAACAACCCATATCATTTCTCAGGTTTCAAGTGCCCTATTTCGAAAACTCAGGTTAACAAACATTTTGAATCTCAGGTGAACATGCATCAATTCTCAGTTAAATATATTGATGTCATTCAATCTCAGTTTTTATATTCAAACCCAACCAATTTCCAATTCAGTTCACTGTGTGTGTGTGTATAGAATCTGTATAGGGTGTGTACTCAGTTAGGAGTGGCAAAGTGTAGTGTGTGTGCCATCATAGTTAAGTTATGTATGTACTGTGTGCATATAGGTAGGTTCCATTCAATGCTCAGTTGTAATGTGTAAACATGTGTGTGTATGCATATATTGTTCAGTTTATGAGTATCAGTGAAACAGTTTAGGAATTCGAAAACTAAAATCAGATGAAGACCCAACAGTTCACATTACATTGTAAAAATCACGTATCAGACAAAACCACAGCTTCATAATCAACCCCAACCAAAATTGAAGGTCAAACCAAGGTCTATTTTGAACTTGAAACCAGTTTGAACATCATTGAACACTCAGTTTTCATTCAGAAATTCTAATTCACAAATCAGCCAACCCACACACATCAACGTTGATTCCCAGTTACAATCATACACCACAGACATGTATGTACATATACAACATCTAATTATCATTCTTTTTAAACCAATTAATTATCATTAAAATCTAGAAAACCAAAGAATAGTTCAGTTTTTAGTAAGTATCAGAGAAACGAAAGAAGAACCCAAATTTGATTTCGAAAACAACTAAAACCCAAACAAAACTGTTGGTAAAGTGTTGTGCACACGTGTACATGTCATACAAGGTCTATCGTGTCCAAATAACAGGACACGACGTGTCCAAACATAAAAAGAATAACATAATAATATGCACGGCCACAGGCAGTCCCGTGCGTGTGTGCCAGTCGATCTAGGATACAACACATAATACGAGATGCCACGTGCACATGTCCACGTGTTCGCCATGCATAGACTACGTGCACAAGTGTCTGTATTGTTTCCACGTGAGTCGTGTCGAGCAAACGAGACACGTATCAGACGCGAAACTCGTGCTCGTGCAGTGCAGTATAAAATCGATGCGGGTAGGATTTCTTCCAATCCGCTCGATTAAGTAACCTAAAATTTGATACTTGTTGTGTCAGTCATGTTTCTAAAGTGTTAACCAAGTTTCACATCAAATGGTGTCGTATCGTGTCCGCTAGGATACCCGAGAAGCAGAGCATAGTGCACATTGTGTCGTACACAGGTTCGTGTCAGGTTTTGGACACGGTAACCGACACGAACCACTCCCAGTCCTCACGAGAATCCAAGAACACCAATTAGGCTGCAATTATATAAAATTAGCTTTGAAATTAGTGAACAAATTACTGGTTTAGACATTTCATCAAACACATGCAAAAACATATTAATACGTGTTCGATAAGGACACGAAATGGACACGGTTTCCTACCAAACATGAGGGACAGCTAGGGGACACCTAGATCTACTCACCCATACAAAGAAATCAGAATTAAAACATAGTTTAGGGTGTTTACCTATAGAGTGTCAATAACAAGGAAAAAGCCCCAATTAGGATGATTCTCTTTAAAAGCCAATAGCTCCAAATTGTAACAAAACTGAGATTTCTCTCCATGAACAGAAAATAGAGTAGGATTAGACTCTAATGCAAGAAACTAGAGTCAAAAAGGAATTAAAATAGAATAGTTATGGATTGGAGAAGAATGACCAATACCTTTCTTTTTCAAAAGTTGATTTGATACAAAAGAGGCAAGAAGAATAGAAAGAGAGATTATATAGTGGGGGGTCCCTATGTGGCTGGCCAATAAAGGATAAAATTAGGGTTAGGGTTATGACTAATGGGCTTGGGCCAAGTTTCAATGGTAAAGGAAATAACTTCTTAAGTCAAAAGTCCATGAACCTAATCATTTATTCTCCTATATGAAACTTTATTCTAAATGACTTAACTTGGGTTGACTTAAGTTAGACTAGGGTCCCACCATGCTATTCAAGTTACCATAGCTAGAGTCAACATCTAGGTTAGTCTCTTAAGTCGCAACTAGTAAAAGTCAAAATTAACAACCATCAATCCAATAATTAATCAAATAATTCCAATAAGTCAAAATGACCAAATTATCCCTAGGCTAAAAATAATAAATAAATATTCCAATCACATGGTTAGGCTCTAGGTCAGACAGTCTCTAGGATTTCACTAGCAGCACATCAAAATCACAAGTCATGGTTTTTAAATAGTTTTAAAATGATTAAAAATTACCAAAAATTATATTACGATTTAAATATCATAAATAATTAATTAAAATCATAAATTTTCAAAATTACTCTCATTTAGAAAACTGGGTATTACACCAACCAAACTTGATCTGAGTTTGGTTCGGTCGAGGTTGGACGAGTTATGGGTTTAATTAGCCCCGTTGGATGTGGGTGGACGACCAGACCTGATTATGGGCTGTTTTGAAAAAAAATTAAACCTTAAAATAGGTTTCTCAAGTATAAATATATGTTGAGGGTCGAAGCACAAGATTAATCTAAGAACAGAAGGGAGATTCAATGTACTTGTCCGCATAAAATCCATTTTTTACTCTTATAGAGCTCGTTATCCAAGACAACTAGAAGAGAAGATCTGCGTGGGGTCGTCATCTTCATATAGGAAGATTCCTACGGATATGGTGTGTGATTTCAAGTTGTAATCTTCTTCTTTTTACTTGAGTTTGGTGAGGGGCTGAATCTTTGGACAAATGATTCAATATTATTTATTAAATCTTGTAATTTTACTTGAGGTTATGTCACTCTCCGTTCCCAAAATATGTAAATTTTTGCTTTTTCCAGTATATGGTATCTGGCAGCTGTATTTTGATTGCATGTATCATGTATTTGCAACTGGCCATGGTATGAAATAATATCTCATCGCGGATTAGTGTACCACCATATTGTCCTTGTTTGATTGTAGGCGTGGTTCACTACTTCGATAATATGATTTCTGGACCGTATTGTGGTTAGAATTTTATTTATTAATTAATTTGATTAGATGTATCATATATCATTTAACATGTCATCAGTCGTATGGCTAGGTCATGTTAGGGATAGAGTTTAGTGGAGCCAACCCTTACCCACTTTAAATAATCTCTTCCACATTCTCTCTCCTCATTCACTCTTTCATTAATTTCCCACAACCGACCCACCTAGGCAAGTACATCTTGCACAAATGAGAGACCACTTGTATTTTTTTATTTTTTATTATTTCTTTGATATTATTAGTCTAGATTGTTCATTTCTTCATTCTCTACAAGTTTAGTTCTTAGAGTTTTTGATTTTAATGGCTAGTTTGTGTATATCTATGTTTCTAAAACTAGGGTTTTTATGCATTTTCGTGATTTTGTTCTATCAAACTTGGCTTTTTTCAAAAACTAGTTGTTCCATGTTGTAGAAAATTTGATTTCATTCAATTTTGCCTTTTATTTCGCTTGATTTTAAGTCCTATAGCTCATGTTATGGACATTGGAAGTTTTGAGAACTCCATGGCCAAAAGCTTGATGCATGGGACGATGACCCTTCTGCGCACTGCTTGCCGTGCTTCTGTGCTCCGCCCGCCGTAGGCAGTTTTGTCCGCGGGTGCAGCGTGCACCGCGCGCCGCCAGCTCGCGCACTTCCACGCCCGCACGTCATGCATCTGCGCCCCCCTCCGCCGTGCATCCGCGTGCTGCATGCCTACACGATTCGTTTATCGTGGGCCCGTGCGACATGCATCTGCGCCCCACGTGTCATGCATCTGCGCGCTACACATTTTGCGTGTCGCACCTGTACGATTCATTTGTCACGCGCCCGTGCGCCGTGCACCTGCGCCCCGCGTACTGCTTGTTTCGCGTGTCGTGCGCCTACGCCCCGCATGCCGCGCGCCTATGCCCCTTGTGTCGCGCACCTACGCCCCGCGTGCTGTATGTTTCGTGTGTCGTACGTCGTTCATCCGCGCCCCGTGCATCGTGCATCTGTTCCCCGTATGCCTTGCATTCGTACGTTACACATTTTTGCGCCGCGTGCCTGCGCGATTCGTTTGTCGAGCGCCCGCATACCGTACTTTCGTGCTCCGTACGTCATGGAGACTTTTGTCTGCGCACACCGCGTGCCTCCCGTACCCGCGTACCGTAAGCCAGTTTTGTGCCCGTGCATCTGTGCTGTTTCCTCGTACGATGTGTGCCCGTTCTCCGTGCGTCATGGACCCGTGCCACGCGCATCGTGCACCAGATTGTCCCGACACATGATTTTATATGTACCCATGCGCCTTTTTGCTTAGCCTGACCCGTTGTGCCTATGGAACATGAGACCACGTGACCTATATGCCTATTTGTTGGGTTTTATACTTTTTGATTTCTCTGACATGCGCATGTCTTGTCCCATGTGCCTGATTTTATGATTTGATACTTTATCTAGTTTTGATGAGTTTATTGATTTCATGTTCGACCTTGTGTCCTATGAGAAGACCCAGACTATGTTTCCTATGTGACTTATGTGTCATGAGGGGCCCATGTGACTTTCTGACTTGACCGTGTTCCTGACTTGACGGTATTTCTGACTTGAATACTTGTATACGTACTGGTACCTTTTCTAAGTGCGTATTGAGATACAATATTAGTATGCACTGCGGTGCTATTAATGAGTGCACTGAGGTATGACTCTTCATGCTAAGTGATCCTTCGTGTTATATGTCATTGCATGCATCCTCTCCAGTACTGTCATGGTAATTGGTTAGTAATATTAACGTTGTATATTGAATATTTTCTTGATGCATTACACTAGTCATGGATCTAGATTTGGGGCTCTTTGAGCCGACTGTAGAATTATGCTTAGGGTACACATACTATGGTACGATATTTAGGAGGATGATCATGTGACCATGGCATGTAATTAAAATCAACATAGGGTTAATATAAACAACTTAAATCGGTAGAAACATTGAGAGGGAATAGAATCTCGAGATCGTACGTTACCAGCCACCCTAGGCCCTATCCTGACGTGTCGGGCTGGCCGCCACAGATACTGTTTAATCTGCCTATAGTAGATGACAATATCCAGCTCATATGTGCTTTGTGCTATATGTTCCACACGGTAGCCTTTTAGGGGACCAGTGCATAATCAATATGCTATGCGTTAATAATGGATTGGCTAGTCCTGCTTGGAAATGATACGATCTGAGAATTCCTATATATTTGCATTACCGGGGTAACCCAGGCAAATCATAGAAAGCCGTAGGATTGATTGGCCGCTTGTAAACTGACTTGCTTGTGATATGTTTCTTCTATTAGTAAGTGAGGAACATGGACTATCGTGGTGCGTGGTCCAACCCATGTCCTTGTTTGGTTGTTGGGTTGGGCTATTGTGTTGAGATAGGCTATGGACCGAAGTTGCGACCAGAAGCCCTTAACCTGACCATGGTTATAGTATGTATCTTATCTCGGCACGATATTGGCACCGTTTGTCCTTATTTGGTTGTAAGGGTGCCGTATTGTCTCGATGATATGGTATAAGCCTATAACTCATGAACCATGTCTTAATTTACTCCTTGGGTTTTGTCTTATTCATGATGTGCTCTCTTGTGGTATTTGCTATTCGGGGCCTGAACCCGCTAGTTTTGTTTGGCCAGATTTCGTAGCAGGGCCTAAGGATCCAGCCTTCTACCCGAACAATGGTGCATACCAGGAGCTTGGGTGCCAGGGACCATGAGTGGGTTTCTTCTTCACCGCTCTGATATTTTTTATTTTGTACTTAACATTTAGCCACCAGCACCTGTTAGCCGACTGTTCTGGACATTAGTTTCTATTTACAAAATTGTAATTAAATCAGACTGCAACTGACTATAGTTATGAACTATTGACTATCGGTACTAGCTCATCATTTTGTGTAGCTAGTCCCATGAATCATTTAGTTGAAGCATCGGGGACGTTTTACTGCTTTGTCTTATATGATCATTATTTACTGCTTCTTGTTTTGATTGATTGAGACATAGATGCTCTTTAAGACCATAGAAGACCTGATTGTAGCATGCACCCCTAGTCTCTTGACAGCCACAATCGTCGTATGATGTCTTTGTACCTCATATAGGGTAGCTGGCTTAGTCTGTCTCCATATCTCGGTACCGGGGCATGACAAGATTTTATTGGTGGCCTATGCAGGTCTAATTTTTCAAACTTTGTGGGGTATTATGTTTTTAGGAGTCTTAACCAAAACATGTTCCCCTTGATCTCCTGATTTGTCTTATCTTTCTTCTACCTTGATTGCTAACCTGATTATCTTCCTCGATTTCTTCTCATCCTGTCTTTTGATACCTTGTATCATTTCCTTTAGGGGCACCTCGTCTTCGGCTATTAGAGGAGCAGGCATGGGAGAGAATCCAGTAGAGCAGGGTCCATTGGGAGATCAGCAAGGGATAGCACCTCTACCTGGACAGATTCATATCGAGAACATCGTCGAGCATGAGCCAATTGAGCAGCAGAGGCCAGAGGTTCCCGTACCTTCAATAATGCCAACAGTACTAGTGGTATTCGACACACCGACACTATTGCAGATCATCAGGGGGTTATTGGAAATCCAGCAGTACTAGATGGCAGTCCAACAGCATCAGTAGGTGCAGAACCAAGAACAAAATATCTTATTGAACTAGGGCTTACAGGTAGTCCTAGAGAGAACCAAGAAGACATATTCGGGTGCATCGGTTCAATTTTGTCGACTCAATCCCAGGTATTTTGATGGCATAGAGGACGCCATTATGGTGAGTGCGTGGTTACAGGATACCGAGGCCATCTTGGCAGTGGCCAAGGTTCTAGTTGAGGAGTAGGTGGATCAGGTCTGGTTGCAGCTTTAGGACCTTGCTCGCAATTGGTAGGCATCAGTGGAAGTTGGCTTGAGCCGTCCTATTTCTTGGGATAGCTTCAGGACCAGGTTCAGGACTAAGTACTTTGGTGTCATGGCACAGTTCGAGCTCCAACAGAGGTTCATCAGTCTCAAACAGGCCGATCGAACAGTAGATGGATATGCAGCAGAGTTCTGTAGGCTGAGTAGATTTGCCATAACAATGGTGGCAACGGAGCCAAAGAGCAATGAGGTTCCAACAGGGACTTCATTTAGAGATCTTACAGCTGGTAGAGGGGCATGACTACCAGACATTCGATACAGTATTGACGGCGACTCGGAGGCACGAGCTTACTATACAAAGGTTCTCAGTATCATACCCCAATTCCGAAGAATCGATAGTCGTTCCCCGGGCGTGATGTCGTGCAAACCTAGGTTGTGATCGCACAAGCATAATCATAAGGTAATCTGAAAAACAACATCTAAGAGAGAGCGCAGACAAATTGAACAACACATTGAGACAAAGAAACTTGGTATTTTATTGATAAAAGACATCATTTATAAACTCTATTACAATCGTGTCGGACGGACTTTACAACATGACTCGATTACAAAAGGAGTGCCGATGAGATAGTCGTTCCATACATAAATCCCTCATTTACAACAAAAGTATTCCAGCCACCTGGAAGCGAGGGATGCTGAGACATGTTTCTTGGACTTGTAGAGAGTCTTCAAAAGTTGATGCGACGGGAGTCTTCGACGTGCGGTCGAAGCTTCAAAACACGTACGTCGTCTTGGTCAATTGGCTCATTCTCCTTGATTCCTATCACCTGCAAAGTGCGAGGGTCAGTATGATCACATGTATTGGCGAGTGGCTAATTAAACCCATGTTTTGCATTTAGTTCAAGCAGTTTTATAAAACATATTAGCTATTTTGTGATCTTTCTAACCATCCTGATAGATTTACATGTTAACATGTTTTGAAGCAAGCATATGAAATTGTATACATTGAGCAGTTATCATAATCATCCTGTGTCACGTGCGTTAGTTCAAGCAGTGAAAGGGGTGTGAAGGTCACTGGCAATGTCAAGCCATTATAGACTATAGCTGGGTTAGACTGCAACCCTTTCGCGGCGGGTAGCGAGCCCTATGCAAAAGTTCCCGAATCACCTGCGTCGATTTATTGCTGGTGCTTGCTATACTCATTCCTTCCGGGACAAAATCGATTCCTTGGACTAGGCAACCATTCGAGAAAACTACAACTTGTCGACAAGTTATCCAATGACTATTTTTATAGATCTTGAAATAATTCTATCTCTTTTCTATAACCTTATCTTTTTTATTTTTGGTGTGAAACTTACATTTACTGAGTAAATTATTCAATTTGATGCAGTCATTTCTAGTTTCCTTTAGCAAGTATCTCGTGAAGAATCATGTCTCAATTCATTAGTTCTACACTATGGCGGCGACAAGCATTGATTTTGTATTTCATGATTGATTTGAAACAGAGGGTCGAGATGAAGGAGGTCAGCCACTCACCTTAGTCTTTTCTTCGGGCGAGGGACTAGTTGGTTGCGCTTAGACGTCGCCTATATGATCACCTGTATTCGTATAAGCAACTAATTAGAATACTGTATTATTCAAAGAATTTGATACGAATGCGAAGTTCGAAAATGCAAGCCATGAAAACCATCGAAAATATTCACGAAAACCAAAGTCAAAGCAATTTGCGGCATGAAAAGCAGAGCAACGGTAGGTCTCTTCCGACTCAGCCTCAGAGCCAATCCTTAAGACGCAACCCGCTGAATATGGTACTTGATTTCGAAGAAGCCTTTTCATAACGAGAAGAGGATCTTAATTCAATCGTTCCCGTTCGACCGATTCAACCTATCCCGATCTATCGGTCCCGACTAAATCGGTAGCGACAATGTTCCTTTCTCGTGCACCCCGTAGACGAAAAAGGGGTACGATGTAGGGACGGGACACTGCACCATAACCAACTAATAAAAATATTTGTCCACGAAACTTAAGAATAGAACCTACCTCTACGAGAACAATGAAGGAAATTCTCCTTCATCTCCGACTCAAGTTTCCAGGTCGACTCCTCGACCGAATGATTGCTCCATCATATGCGGACGAGAGGGATCATTCGATTCCACAGTAGTTTATCTTTACGTTCTAAGATTTGGACCGGCACTTCAATAAATGATAAGTCAGCCTTCAGCTCCTGCTGACTAAAATCTACCACGTGGCTTGGATCGTGCACATACTTCCGCAACTAAGAGACATGGAAGACATTATGCACCCCCGCTAGCGCTGGCGGCAGGGCAATCTGATAGGCCACTGTGGTGACTTTCTTGAGTACTTCGAACGGCCAAACGAATCTCAGACTCAACTTTTCCTTTGTACCAAATCGGATAACTCCACGCATATGCAACACTTTAAGAAATATGTGATCGCCTTCTAGAAACTCGAGGGGTCGACGATGGACACCCGCGTAACTTTTCTGCCGAATCTGTGCAGTCTTTAATCTTTTCCAAATGAGTTTGACCTTCTCTACGGTCTGTTCCACTAGTTCTGGGCCAAGAATTTGTCGTTCCCTGACTTTATTCCATTAAATGGATGATCTGCACTTTCGACCGTACAAGGCTTCGTACGGCACCATTTAGATGCTGGACTGATTGCTATTGTTATATGCAAATTCGGCCAACGGTAGATAAATGTCCCAACTCGACTTGAAGTCAATTGCACAGAGCCGTAACATGTCTTCGAGAATCTGATTCACATGCTTCGTTTGGCCGTCAGTCTGGGGATGGTAAGCTGAGCTAAACTATAACTTGGTACATAGAGCCGACAGAAGGCTACTCTAGAAGCACGATAGAAATGTATATCCCGATCAGAGACGATAGATACAGGGACTCCGTGCAACCGTACTATCTCATCAAGATAAATCTGAGCCAGTCGATCAACACTCCAAGTAACTTTAATGGTAATGAAGTGCGCTGACTTGGTTAGTTGATCAA
This sequence comes from Iris pallida, assembly GCA_029216955.1. Taxonomy (NCBI): domain Eukaryota; kingdom Viridiplantae; phylum Streptophyta; class Magnoliopsida; order Asparagales; family Iridaceae; genus Iris; species Iris pallida. Next base: position 672,811 of record JANAVB010037618.1, on the reverse strand, counting down.
CGATGACTAGATTGCGCTATTTTCTCTCGACGTCTTCGACAGGCCAACAACAAAGTCCATAGTGACATGATCCTATTTCTATTCTGGAATGGCAAAATTTTGTATCTTTTTGTCCAGTCTCTGATGCTCAACTTTTACCTGCTAACAGGCCATGCAATGCGACACAAAGAGCGTCATATCTCTCTTCATTCCATGCAAAAAGAAGGTCGTATGGAGGTCCTTCTACATCTTTGTGCTGCCAGGATGCAAGGTATATTTTGTATAGTGTGCCTCCGTCAATATCTTCTTTTTAAGCTGAATCGTCCAGAATGCATAGCCTACCCTTCAATCGAAGCACGCCAGTTTCGTCTACCGCAAAGTCAGTCGTACTACCCATAGAAATTTACTCTCGCACTTTTTTCAGGTACGGATCATCCTTCTGAGCTGTCTTGATCTTTTCCCGCAATCTCGGCTCTAACTACAACTATGCCAACTGCACATCCCCTGAATCAAATTCGGAGGTCGATGCCCATCTCTTCTAAGTCGCATAGCAATGTGCGGTCGATGGATAGCGAGGCAATATACTTTCGACTCAGAGCATCTAGCACAACATTTTCCTTGTCCGACGTATAGTCAATAGTCAAGAAGTAATCTTTGATCAGTTCAAGCCAGCGCATATGCCACAAGTTCAGCTCCTTCTGCATGAATAGATACTTGAGGCTCTTGTGATCCGTATAGATAGCGCACGCCACGCCATAAAGATATTGACATTACAATTTTAATGCGAACACAATCGTCGCTAACTCCAGGTCATTGATGGGACAGTTCTTCTCGTACGACTTAGCTATCGAGAAGCAAAAGATATCACCTTGTTCCGTTGCATCAACAAACACCCTAAACCCTGGCCGGACGTATCGCTGAAGATCTAGAATCCCTCAGTCCCTTCTGGAAGTGTAAGTATCGGGGCCGAGATGAGCCGTTGCTTTAACTCCTGGAAGGAAGCTTCACAGTCGTCTAACCATTCAAAAGCGACTCCTTTCTGGGTGAGACGAGTCAGAGGCGATGCAATATTCGCAAAATCCTTCACGAAGCATCGGTAGTATCCTCCTAAGCGAAGGAAGCTTCGAATCTCGTCGACTGACGCTGGCCATTTCCAATCGACAACGGCTTCAACTTTCTTTGGGTCGACTGCAATGCCTTTGGATGAAATGATGTGTCCGAGGAATGCAACGCTGCTCAGCCAAAATTCACACTTGTTTTGCTTTGTATACAACTAATTTTATCAAAGGGTCTGAAGCACGGTCCGTAAATGCTCAGCATGTTGTCGCTTGTCCTTCGAGTAGACGAGTATATCACGATAAAGACTACTACGAACTTGTCGAGGAAGGGTCAAAACACCCGATTCATTAAATCCATGAAAGCAGTTGGGGCGTTCGTTAGGCCAAATGACATTAACAGGAATTTGTAATGGCCGTATCGAGTGCGAAAGGCTTGACTTCGACACATCGTCCGGCTTAATCTTGAGTTGATGGTAACCCGAGCAAAGATTAATTTTAGAAAACATCGAGGTGCCTTGTAACTGATCTAATAGGTCGTCTATGTAGGATAATGGATATTTGTTCCGGATGGTGACCGTGTTTAGCATTCGGTAATCGATACAAAGATGCATTAAGCTGTCCTTCTTTTTGACAAACAACACGGGCGCTCCCCATGGCGAGATGCTAGGCCATATGAATCCCTTATCGAACAACTCTTATAACTGTACTTTGAGTTCCTTAAGCTCTGCAAGGGCCATTCTGTATGAAGCTTTAGAGATCGGTCGGGTATCAGGGAATGTGCCAATAGTGAACTCTATCTCTCGATCAGGTGGCATGCTGGACAGCTCGTCCGAAAACATGTCTAGGAATTATGCCACAACGTCAGCCTAACCCGCGTTTGTACCATCATGTCTCATATCTCGAACATACGCTAAATAGCCTTCACACTTGGAATGCAGCATCCTTCGTGTCGATATTACCGAGATCACCATGCAGGTCGACGATGACTCACCACATAAAAAGAAGAATTTAGGCACTTCAGGTATACGGAAGGTGACCGTCAATTCGACAAAGTCGATGGTTACATTGCACGGAACGAGCCAATCCATTTTCAGAATGATATCGTAGTCCTTAATGTCTAGGACTATCGTATCGAGACCTACCTTTTGACCACCTATACAGATGATTTTGGCTCCGCGGGCTAAGTTTGCAAGTAGTGACGTGCCCGACGGTATGTTGACACTAAGATTAAGGTCCAACGGTGTCACAAAAAATTTGTGTTTGGCGAAAAAATTTGCCGATATAAAGCTATACGAAGCACCGAAATCAAATAGTACACGAGCAGATTTATTATTGAAATACAGTATACCTGTCACGACTGTGTCAGATGCGGATGCTTCGTCCCGTGTCATGGCGTAGACGCGACCCTGGGCATTGGGGCGACGGTCTTGGCCATTTTGTGGCACGGACTGTGGAGCCTGAGGTGCTTGCCCTCGATTCTGTTGGTGTTGTAGGGGGCGTTGGCTCGACCCACCTTCAGGGCAGTTGCATGCGACGTGCCCTACTCGACTGCACCCGAAGCATGCTCCAATTTTATTAAACATTTGTTAGCTACGTGTTCCATATTGTGGCAATGATTGCAAACTACTCGGTTCCTCCCCTGGTTGCCGCCTTCATTGTCGTGGTTTAGACGCTTATGTGCATTGTTGCCTCCTGCATTACTATGGCGTTTGTTGTAATGCCCCGCTCTGCACGAGACATTTGGGTTGGCTTGTTGGATGCTATCAGAATATTGGACAGTGACTTATGTTGGAAATCAGGAGAATTGAGACTGATGCAGTCTCTTACCTGGCTAGACGGAATGGGTATTGGAACGTAGCTCGCTGGTGGACCTACGCTTAGCGGGATTGGAGCAGGAAGACCATTTTATGCAGGCAAGCGAAACTGTCCTCCTTCCTCCTTATTCTTACATGCTTAATAAATGAAATAATGTGCATGCTTAATAAATGGAATAATGTGATACTATGAATTGTCCCTAAAAGTCCCTTGTTTTGGTTGCCGAGTAATAGAGATGCTATGTTAAGAATTATTGAACTACTGAATGAATCACACTCGAACTGCTAATGCGACTTGATGCTTGAATGAATTGATAACGTCCCTTCGGTTAATACTGCTTAAGCAATGAATACTTGAGTAATGAGATGCTATGAGAATGATACATGAGTAATGAACTGGCTATGCTATTAACACAAAGAATTGAAAGAAACACCTCAATCATGTACATTCTGCATAACTGTTGATGTTGCCTGTTTTCTTATAAGCAATGAAAGAAAGAATACTGTCCCTATCATATGAATGAAATGTTGCAGATCCTATCGATATGAATGAAATATTATTTGTTCCTCTTAGAAAGGAATGATATGAGAAATGTTGCAATAATTGATGCAATGAGAAATAATGAGGCTTGGGATCATTGAGATCACCAAGTGAATAGGTGGAAATATTAGAAAGATGAGATGATGAACTGTTGCCTTTTCTTATCTTATTATTGTATCATGCGACTTCGAACACGATCGGGTCGTGTCACTCCCAGTTTCTAAAAACAGGAGTATTTTTGTCATTTTCCGCTTTTGAAATTATTTTGGAATTATTTATTTATTTATGGCATTATTTTGGGGATATTTGAATCGGGTTCGAATTTCAATTCATTCCGACTTGTTTTGACTTGTTTCGGGGACCCGGGATATTTTGACCTTAGCGGGCCCACACACTAGTTAGCCATGGCCCACATGTTAGATATTTTGGTTAGAGACTAGACTATTATTTTTAGTTAATATTAGTTAGAGATTAGTGGTTTCGGTTTGACTAAACTACCCCCGGTTTAACCCTTTCCTATTTATTAGCTATTTAAACCATTGGAGGGCAAACTTGTAATTATCCAAATAGGACAAAACCCCCATGTGTGGCTGGCCATAGAGTAGGGATAAGGAGGAGAGAGAAAACCACATTTCCTTTCATTCTCATCCACTTTTTCTTCTTCTTCTCCAAAGGGCTCTTCCTCCTTTTGAAGCTTCCATTGATTTTCTCCTCCAACCAAGGTGATTTCTTCTCCAAAACTCTTTCTCTTCTCATATAGATCATGTAGGAAACCGAAACCCTTCATGATGATTCCCATGGTGGTGCCATCATTTGAGACCATTTTTGTGTCCTTTGGACATTTCTAGGAGTGTCCACTTGTAGGTTTGTGTCCCAATAGGAAAAACCCCCTTTTTGGACACTTGGATATTATTCTAATATTGTTTTTGTGAAGTTCTCATTAATATTTCAGATTTGACATGTTTAGAATGAGTTTCTCCATGTATTTATATGTATCATACTCTTCCTATATGTATTTGTATATATCTAGTCATATATATATATATATATATATCATTCTATATATATATATTTTTTTTTTCTATATATATATATATATGAATATATATATATATATATATATATATATATGGTGATTTTTATGTGTTGTGGAGTGTTGTTGTGAGAATGTGGTGCTTGGGAAGGGGGCTGTCATTTTCGGCCAGGATATGTAGAGGGGTTTTGGTGGTGGTTTATGCCCCTTTAGTTATATCTTTTAGTTATATATATATAGATATATATATATATATATATATATATATATATATATATATATATATATATATATATATATATATATATATATATATATTTTTCTATATATATATATATATATATATATATATATATATATATATATATATATATATATATATATATATATATATATATATATATATATTGATATATATATATAGGTATATATATGTGGTTATATATGGGTGTATATATATATTTATGGTGATGTTTGTGAAGGGGGAAAAGTGCTCCCAGGTTTCAGCCATAGGAAAGGGGTTTTGGTTGTGTGTATAGGAGTATAGTTTCATATCTAGTTATCTAGTTATATATGTATAGATATATAATGTATTGGCATATATATAGAGGGGTTTATATATGGATGTATGTATATATTTGTGGTGGTGGTTGTGAGATGTTGTGAAGGGGGAAGGGGGCTGCCAGTAACCTGATTTCTGTCCACTTTTTGACAGCCCAAAACAGCCCCCTTTGCCACCAAGTTAGCTTCTATACATCCCCTTTTATAGCCCTATGTTTAAACCTATTAAACCACCCCAAAAATCAGTCCAACACCCCAAATTTCTGTCCTATTTCAACCACAAAACCCCCACACTAATTTTAGTTCAGATTTGCCTTGTTAGCCTCCCAAATTTCAGTCCACCAAACAACCTATTTCAGTCCCTATAATTAGCTAAGTGTGTGTGTGTATTTGAGGTTGTGTGTGTGTGAGGGAGGGCCAAGAGTGTGGCTAGTAGCCTATAGTTAGCCATAGTAGGAAAACTTGTAGGAAAACCTATAGGAAGACTATTGGAGTGTGGTTTTATGTGAGAATGAGTGATGGGGTGAGTGTGGTAGATAGAAGGGTAAATTCATGACGTAGAATAGGGTAATAGGGTAAACCTATACCCCGTATCCTAACATGACCTAGATACTTAGGATACCCAATTTTTTTGGTAGGTAAGCCTTAGATAGGTTGATATCTAGCTACCCTAAGGAGCCTAGGCTAGTTCCATGGGTATTTGCAAGGTTTCATTGGTTTTTGGCGAGGTATCGGGATTTACCTTGGAAGGGTAAATCCTAGTTTTGCCTAAAAATAGGATACTTGTGCTAGAAGCCTAAGATAGTGTTAGAACTTGATCCCCGTGGTTGGTAATGATCAAATATGGTACTCTAAGACTAGTTTTGACGTCGGTTGACCGTTTTGACCAAAAGTCAACAAAAGTCAACCGAAGGTCAAACTTAGCCTTTAAGCGACCCGATTTGACCGAAACCAACCCAGAGTTGACCAGTTGACTAAAAGTCAATAGTTGGTCAACATTAGACTAGTTTGACCTAAAGTTGACCATAGTTGACCAGAGTTGACCAGAGTTGACCACAGTTGACTTTTTGACCAAAAGTCAACTGTAAGTCAACCGTTGATCCCGATTGACCTAGTTTGACTTGGAATGACTTCCAGTGACCTAGTATGACCTAGTATGAACCAGTATAGCCTAGTATGACTCAGTTTGACCTAGATTGACCTAGTTTTGACTTAGACTTGCATTCATGACTTGTATTAGTTTCCTTTTCAGTATTTAGCCTTGTTTGACTCATAGTATCTTATTTTAGGTCTGTGATCGCTCTGAGCGTCTGTTCACTCTATCAGCTCAGGACCACAGGCGAGTACATTCACTGATAGTTTTCATTGTCTTGATATCTGCTATATCCGATTCAGTTGTAGTGTTATACTCGATTTCCAGTCACGGCAGTACACGGACTAGTATATGTTGGATCATGACATGGGATGTTGTTCCTAGAGTTTCATGGTATATTGATACATGTTCTGTCTTGTTTCAGTGTATTGGTATAGACACCGATTTCAAAAGGGGACTTGCTACCCTCTTATGGAATCCCGTGTCATAACGTGTCATGTCCAGATCCATTGTACTATTCGGGGATGGGGGAGTTATTAGTGGTTGTGTGATCAATTCCTACATGGTTCTATGGTACTCATGGTTCATAGCTATACCCTCACCTCACGACGGGTAAAGCCTTACCCTATACGGTTCATAGCTTTCCATGGTGACCGGCCTTATCGTTTCTATTGTATTCATGGTTCATAGCCGGTCAGATGGAAAGCCTTTCCCAAGCCGATCACATGACGCACTAATAATTCAAGGCACCTTTTATATTTATTATCTTAGGGTGACTAAGTTCTGTTCGGGAGAAGGGTTACAACCCCGGTCCTTGTTTGGTTTAAGGGTTGTAACTCGGCTTCCGAATAGTTTCCAAGTCATCCTATATATATACATATACATTATCGTCCTTTACAGTATTCACATCATGATATATATTTCCAGTTGATTTTGTCTTGTATTTCATTATACTGTCTCTTATAGTTTTTGTCAATTCACATGGAACTGCTGTTGGTGTTTTGTACTTGCTCATTTTCCTGACAGGATACGTTGACAAAATTTTACAGATGACTTAGAGGCTGATTACCCGACTTATTACGGGATAGAGTCGGATGGACTTGACCTAGACAGGGGCTTAGTGGTAGAGCCACTAGACTTCGCTCATCCCGAGTAGCCTAGTTTTAGTTAGGTTTGCCTGGCCTGCGAGCCAGCTAGTTCTTTTCTGTTGTAGCATCTTTATACTTATTACTATTCTGAGACTCTGGATTTTGTGTTAGCTGTGACTTGTGGATATTTCTGGACTCGTTTCTTGCTTATTCTATCATATCACTTTTCCATGCTTTCTACCTTAGTTTTGATTTATGTGATTGAGACAGTATTGCTTTGTTCCTCCGTTCGGAGTGTATATACTGTACAGGTACATTTATCTGTTTAGTCGTAGTATTTACGGACCCTATATACAGCGTTCTACCGCCGATTCTGCGGCGTAGGCTGGACGTAACCACGTACTCGTGCCCTTCTTCAGGGTGCGGGTCGTGACAGGTCGGACACGCATTCGCATGATCATAGACGTACTTGTATACAAGGATTTCCTCGAACGGTACCCGCGGTGGTGGGATCGAGTCGGCCTAGGAGGAATTGGTGCTTTGGTAGCACGGTATTGGGATCCTCATTCGGGCTCGCAACCTGGTGAAAGGTACATTCCATACCCTATGAAGTCCTATATGGCACGTCGACATGGTGCACAACCACCAGTGGTCATGTAGTCAGGATGCATGCTAATGAATGTTTTGTGCAGACAGAGTAAGTATATCATATTATCCTGTATTTTATGCAGGTACGAGGGAGTTGGCTATCGGTAAGAAATCACTTAAATGTGATGCATGCAATATATGTTGGTTGAATGGTCTGCTTAATTATGCTAAACAAGTCAATGATATGATGTTGCCTTTAAATGAGTACCTCCTTAACATGCTAAATTCAGTATGTCAACATGTTGCGTTGCTATGTAAACTGCTTAAGCATAACTAACATGCTAAGTGATGCCTTCTATGAGAATTGTCACAACATGTTCAAATGTTAGAACTAATGATGCCTTTTCATGAGAACACTAGTATGCTTTACTGATGCCTTCACATGAACGCTGCTAAGAATATGTTTACATGCTTCACTATGATTATGGCCCATGAACTTTAAACTGATGTTAGGCCCCAAGTAGAAAGGTCACTCTAATAAATGCTTGCTTAAATGATCACTTTAATGTTGGTTTATACGAGTGGGTTGGATTCTACTCGCCAGTACATAGATGATGTGCTGACCCACGATTTGTGGGCAGGTGCTCGGGCTTGGGATGTTCTACACACGAAGATTTGGCTTGATTGGTTCCGCGGCATCGAAGAATTGTTGGGCATACAGAAGCTCTCCTTGCACAAGATGAAGTCTTCTGTTTATAAAGGGCATAATGTATGGAACATTGTAATCAGTTATACCAGTGAGATTGTAAGCCAAGTCGGTATATTGAGTTGTAATCCAATGTATCCAAGTGTCAAACGTAAGCTTTGTAGCATTGTTCAGTTGGCTTCCAATGTAAAGTGGGATTTGTTGTAAGCATTGTACTTCAATACAAGTCTTGTACTCTTCTTCAATTATCAATAAAGAGAATAAAGTCTTGTATATCTCTGTGTGACTTCAAGTTATCCTTTTATCTTCGTTGCTATAAAGAAGTGATCTATTTCTATTCAATCAAAAAGATTGTCCTCATTAACTTTAATTTATCTGCTTCTGCCGTTGTGATGTGTTCCTATTTGAAGAAGATCAATTATGTACCATCTTTGCCTTGTACAAGTGCAATACCAGACTTGTATGGCATCACGCCCAAGCAAGAACGATCGATTCTAAGAGATAAATGTGTGAATAAACGACTCTACGAATCGGGGCGTGACAAATTGGTATCAGAGCACGGCTTTACGTCCTTGGTCTCTTCTTTGATTTGTTTCAAATCAAAGTTGCATCGATGATTAACCAAAGTTGCTTTCGCGATCACTCAACGTTTCTTCCGAGATTAAATCAAAGATTGCTTCCGCGATTATGCTGTTGTCGTTCTGTAATCATCCTTATGTTGTTCGTATTTGAAAGTTCGTTGACCCTCTTGGCTGTTCACTGGATGTTCCATACAATAAGTCTATATACATTGTGATGCCCCTGAATGAATGATTGTTGTTGGTTTGGACACAAATAATCCAACAATGACTCGATGCCATAGTGTGCTATAGTATGAATGCTGTTTGGAATGTGGGAATAAAGGAAAGTGGCTATGTATGCTGAAACAAGTTAAGAATTGCATGAGATGTTGGAAAAGAATTAGGAATGAAATAACTGATGGATGAGTTGAGCAGAACTAGTGAGTTGACTCAAGTGTGCTCGCTAGTGCTTTTGATACCCTAAGAATATTGGCTTGTGATATTGAGACCCTGAGATGTTGGCTAAGTGTTATGATCATTATAGATCACGAATGTCCGGAATATATTGAGTTGGTATTGCTTAAGGATGGCTTCGTTTCTGAGTGGTATATTGCCTCTACCACCTCAGAACGAGATGTATGTTGACCCTTTCTATAGGATAGCAAGGAGACTATCTGTGGGTACTGGGTAGTACCGAGACTTAGCTGGAAGTCACGTATTGTTGCTAGATGACTCGAGTGTTCCTTGAAGGTTATGCTATATTGGGTAGCGAGATTGTCGGAATTGTAACAGGTGGCCTGGTTAGAAATTGTTTAGTCGAGTGATGACTCAGACTAGTAAGACAGTTAGTATGCTATGGGTAAATGGATTTGGCTAGAGAATGTTGTGGCTTAAAATATCTGAATGTTAAATTCGAATGGTTGGATGCAAATTATGTGGCTAATACAATGTTGGTTGCTAAGCTGAAAAGTTCTAGAAATGTTATCGGTGAACCAAAAGAATATTAGAAATCTGTGCTTTGACCCTAAGGTGTAATAGATGTTAATCCATCTTGATCACCAAAGGATAGTCCTTGCCTATGTGCATGTATGCTGAGGAATTTAATGGGATAGAAAAGTAACAAGTAGCCACATTGAATATTTGTGTTGCATAGAGGATAGTTAATTGATACATAAATTGTCGGATTGAATGGAATGAACTACTCGACCCTTGAGGTAGGGAATTTTAGGAATGTCCGTATGAGATTTTGACGGCTGGGAAAAGAACGAGAATTAAGAATGCCCATAAGATAGTTTGATAATTGAGAAACGAATGGGGTGGAGGAATTGAAAACGTGTTGGATAATGTCGGTATATATGATTGTCAGATGGGATATAGATTGTTGGCCTATGACTTAGTGGTGTGACTCTGTCATACAGATCGAATAGTATGATTCCATATTTATGTTAAGACTATCGGGATCGATGACCCTTGAATAGTTAGCCTTGGCTTATGGGCTCGTGTGTGTATAAAGGATTTGAAATAGAAATTGAATCATTGGGAATTTATTTGATGGATTATTAGAATGATGAGAATCATATGTCGGGTTAGGAATTGACCATAATGTTGATGGATCGATCTTAGTCGATCGTTGGGTAAGTCCAGAATGAACCTCTGTGGGAATTATTTCCTTGAGGAAGACCCTGGATAGATAGACTTGACTCTAGTGACCAGTTGAGGACTTACCAATTGTTGGCATAGCCGACAATGGCAATTAGTTATTCAGACTAAGTGGATACCCATAGGCTTGGGTAGAGCTCCTTAGAACTGTCGGTTGCTTGTTGGCCCTAAGAAAAAGAAACTAGTATAACCCTAGCAGTCGTCCACTCTAGGGAAGTCACCTGAATGATTAGGTATAGCTGTCGGTATAGCTAACCATTGAGACTGGACCGAATAATATATGGCCATTGGCGAACCATAGAATGACCTTGTGGCATTTGAACGAGAGATGGTGACGAGTATGACCTAAGAATGATATGTCGTATGTATATGCTTCAATATGAACCTTAGAGATGTTTGACTCGTGAGGATTATGTGTCGGCCTATAGCGGGACTAGAATCGTGGGATGAGACTTGAGTTGTATGTATCGAGTAGTGAATTATTATTTTTTATGAGATGGAATTGACTGCTCATGATGGGAATGTTGGATCGGTATCTATAGTCGGGTAGCTGGGTTAACCTTGACTGTTGCATAGAATTACACCCTGACTCGGATAATCGATAGTGGGCGATGTCAGATTGTACCTTTTGGAAAAGATGAATTGTCTCGGTGAGAAATATTGTTGGATTTGGAAAGGAATATGATTGCATGTTGTGGACTCTTGATATGATTGGCTCTAAGATTAGACCCTTGATCGAATGCTAGAAATATTATGCTTGGATAGAGAGTTGTCTCTGATGTTAAGTGTTGTGGCCTGAAAGATAGTGATTGTGGCAAAATGAATGAAGTAATATGTCAATTGAAGGGATGCTAAGTTGGGCTTGGGAAAGAGAGTTATATCGTGGCTGATCGAATTGCACTAACATGGAAGTTGGCTGAAGTACATATGTTTTGGGGACGCCTAAAATATGTGTATGGATCCAGCCGAAGTGATAGGTTGCGACTGAGATAACATTATAGGAAGAATTTATCGCACTAGCGCGGACTTTGGCTGAAATGCATATATTTTGGGGACGCCTAAAATATGTGTATGGATCCAAATGAAGTGATGTGTTGCGACCAAGATAGAATGCAAGGAAAATGTTGGCGAATCAATGAGAAGTTGCAAGTAATTGAAAAAGAGATAGACAGATCGAATCGTTGATGGATTAAAATGATACAGTTTGATAGCTATTTTCAAATGACTGAGTGGGCTGAAATGTATATTAAATTGAAGCTGAATGAGTAACTCATTGTGACTAAGAGAATCTAGTAGAAAGAGTTGTTTCCTAAAGTTTCAAGGACGAAACTTTTTCTGAGTGGTATATTATGTAATGCCCCGCTCTGCACGAGACATTTGGGTTGGCTTGTTGGATGCTATCAGAATGTTGGACAGTGACTTATGTTGGAAATCAGGAGAATTGAGACTGATGCAGTCTCTTACCTGGCTAGACGGAATGGGTATTGGAACGTAGCTCGCTGGTGGAGCTACGCTTAGCGGGATTGGAGCAGGAAGACCATTTTATGCAGGCAAGTGAAACTGTCCTCCTTCCTCCTTATTCCTGCATGCTTAATAAATGGAATAATGTGCATGCTTAATAAATGGAATAATGTGATACTATGAATTGTCCCTAAAAGTCCCTTGTTTTGGTTGCCGAGTAATAGAGATTCTATGTTAAGAATTATTGAACTGCTGAATGAATCACACTCGAACTGCTAATGCGACTTAATGCTTGAATGAATTGATAACGTCCCTTCGGTTAATACTGCTTAAGCAATGAATACTTGAGTAATGAGATGCTATGAGAATGATACATGAGTAATGAACTGGCTATGCTATTAACACAAAGAATTGAAAGAAACACCTCAATAATGTACATTCTGCATAACTGTTGATGTTGCCTGTTTTCTTATAAGCAATAAAAGAAAGAATACTGTCCCTATCATATGAATGAAATGTTACAGGTCCTATCGATATGAATAAAATATTATTTGTTCCTCTTAGAAAGGAATAATATGAGAAATGTTGCAATGATTGATGCAATGAGAAATGATGAGGCTTGGGATCATTGAGATCACCAAGTGAATAGGTGGAAATATTGGAAAGATGAGATGATGAACTGTTGCCTTTTTTTTATCTTATTATTGTATCATGCGACTTCGAACACGATCGGGTCGGACACGCATTCGCATGACCATAGACGTACTTGTATACAAGGATTTCCTCGAACGGTACCCGCGGCGGTGGGATCGAGTCGGCCTAGGAGGAATTGGTGCTTTGGTAGCACGGTATTGGGATCCTCATTCGGGCTCGCAACCTGGTGAAGGGGACATCCCATACCCTATGAAGTCCTATATGGCACGTCGACATGGTGCACAACCACCAGTGGTCATGTAGTCTGGATGCATGCTAATGAATGTTTTGTGCAGACAGAGTAAGTATATCATATTATCCTGTATTTTATGTAGGTACGAGGGAGTTGGTATCGGTAAGAAATCACTTAAATGTGATGCATGCAATATATGTTGGTTGAATGGTCTGCTTAATTATGCTAAACAAGTCAATGATATGATGTTGCCTTTAAATGAGTACCTCCTTAACATGCTAAATTCAGTATGTCAACATGTTGCGTTGCTATGTAAACTGCTTAAGCATAACTAACATGCTAAGTGATGCCTTCTATGAGAATTGTCACAACATGTTCAAATGTTAGAACTAATGATGCCTCAATGATGCCTTTTCATGAGAACACTAGTATGCTTTACTGATGCCTTCACATGAACGCTGCTAAGAATATGTTTATATGCTTCACTATGATTATGGCCCATGAACTGTAAACTAATATTAGCCCCAAATAGAAAGATCACTCTAATAAATGCTTGCTTAAATGATCACTTTAATGTTGGTTTATGCGAGTGGGTTGGATTCTGCTCGCCGGTACATAGATGATGTGCTGACCCACGATTTGTGGGCAGGTGCTCGGGCTTGGGATGTTCTACACACGAAGATTTTACTTGATTAGTTCCGCGGCATCGAAGATTTGTTGGGCATACAGAAGCTCTCCTTGCACAAGATGAAGTCTTCTGTTTATAAAGGGCATAATGTATAGAACATTGTAATCAGTTGTACCAGTGAGATTGTAAGCCAAGTCGGTATATTGAGTTATAATCCAATGTATCCAAGTGTCAAATGTAAGCTTTGTAGCATTGTTCAGTTGGCTTCCAATGTAAAGTGGGATTTGTTGTAAGCATTGTACTTTAATACAAGTCTTGTACTCTTCTTCAATTATCAATAAAGAGAATAAAGTTCTGTATATCTCTGTGTGACTTCAAGTTATCCTTTTATCTCCGTTGCTATAAAGAAGTGATCTATTTCTATTCAATCAAAAAGATTGTCCTCATTAACTTTAATTTATCTGCTTCTGCCGCTGCGATGTGTTCCTATTTGAAGAAGATCAATTATGTACCATCTTTGCCTTGTACAAGTGTAATACAAGACTTGTACGGCATCACGCTCAAGCGAGGACGATCGATTCTAAGAGATAAATGTGTGAATAAACGACTCTACGAATCGGGACGTGACATTTGTTATTAAAGTGAACAGCGCCAGTAGTGGCAAGAGAACACTGAGGCTCTAGGCGGAGGGCATGGTTGAGTGACTCGCCCATAGTCTCATATTCAGGCACCGAAACATGGGTAGCGATAGAGGGACGCAGGCCCACTTCGAATCGTCGAGCACGACTTGTAGTTGTAGGCAGGTACACTCCAGCAAATTTGGCCAGTTTGTTGAATTCTGCCACGTACTGTCGTATCGTCATATTTTCTTGCTTCAACTGCATGAATTTGTTTTCTTTTTCCTGTCGTATGGCTGCTGTCACGACCTGCACCCGCTTTTTTAGATACGAGACGTGTCCAAGCCAGCCTACGTTGCAGAGTCGACGATAGAATGCTGTCAAGCCCGCAAGAAATAAATGCTCAAAATAACTTTACTGCTCATTCTTATTTTCTAGATTTATTACAACATTTATAACATTTATATTTAAAGAAAATACAAAGTTCTCACAACTAATGAAAATGATACAACTGCTATCTATTTCTAGGTTTCTGTCTGCAAGTACACCCGTATCTCCTAATTCTAAGTGAAGCCACAGCTAACCTGAAAAATGTTGGTTTCCAGTCAGAAATGGAACAAGTACACAAACCGACGGCAATGCAAAAATACAATAGAATTAACAAGACATGAAAATAGCATATGAGAGACAAAAACTAGAAAGTAACAGATGACATGACAAGTGGTGAAGAAGACAAGGAAAGCAAATAAAATACAACTATCTATGTGATGTGAAATATCAGTTTCGACATGTGAACGGCTAGAGGGTAAATCCGGCACCCTGCACGTGTCGTGTGCAGCTACTATTATTCAAAAATAGACTCATAGGATAGTTCTGGATAGTCCACATGTCTACTAAGATATTTTTCCTCCCGACTACTCCGTGTGACGAGCGTGTCAAGAATCAGCAAGACATATGTATAAACATGAAATGAAAAGACTACTATGAATCGAAAACAATCAGAAAGTGTACTTGCCTGAGGTCCTTTACTGGTGAAACCAATAATTCTGTTGGTTCCAGTATAGCCCAATTGTCTAGGGTTGATAAGGAAGTATGAATACGATTAGCTGTGATCAATGATAATCTAACGGTCTAAGAGATTTTCTAACTTTAGAGAAAATATAATTATTTAATTAGAAAATATGTATATGCTTAGAAAATATTTATAGCATATCAATATTAACCCCTTCTTAAGAAAACATTTATTTTATGAATATAAGTCCTTATTAGCAATTTTAGAAAGCAAATAAAAACCAAAAAAATAAGCCCATTAAATAAATCTCAATTTTTACTACTAAATAATCTAAAATAGTTTAAGCCCGTAGAAAATCTACCACCCAGCCAAACAACCAAGGGTTAGACAATGATCGCAGCTCTATATCGTAATAGTCAAAATATTTTATTAGGGTACATATATTGGAAATAGTGTCTTATTATAAAATACAATCTGGAATCAATCTTATCATTTACGAAATATGCATATATGTCTAACCCTAAAAATAGAATAAAAATAACAGCCCAATACATTACAGCCCCAACTAATGAATTTGGAAACCCATAAACAAGCAAATAAATAAATTTAAAATAGAAATAAACACACAACAGCTGCTGGTTTCCAAATATATACAGTACATATTAGTAGAACAAACTAATCCTTATTTTCTCATTGTGTAGTAATTTAATATATGTACTGTTTTAGTGTATAAAATAATAAAATAAACTAAGGGGCCTATCGTTACTGCTTCCAGTACTCATATCACTAAATCTAGTAATACCCAAAATAAGAAAACAACACATAATGAAAGTCTTAGGAAAGAGATCTACTGGGAGAGAGAAGGGGAAAATGGAGAGGAAGAGGGGGTCACTTACAGGGAGAGGGGAAAGTGAGGCCGAACGGATGAGCATCGGTCGATAAAGGCTCGCCGCACGGAAGTGCGGTCCCGGAAGAAGTTGTTCGCGCGCGCGTATACTCCAGATCTGGAGTGGAAGGAGATGACCCCGAGTGCTCCGTCGATCAAGCGGTCAGGTCTGACGCGAAGGAGGAGCTTGGTCAGCGTCGCGCACGGTCGCTGAGAGATCGGGGTATGACACGCGCGGCGGGGACAGTGAGCTCGGCGCGTTCGTTGCCGTAACAGCGGAGCTTGTCGGGGAGCTCCGACGCTAGAGCGGGGCGTGCGGGCGACTGAGCACGTCGTGTGGTGGCGCGCGGTTGGGAGGACTCCGGCCGGTGCGGGTGGCCGGTGGAGAAGACTCGGACGGCGCGGTGAGAAAGCCACGGCGGCTCAAGCCTCCAGAGGAAGTGCTCGGTTCGGAAGGCGGTGACTCGTCCGAGCTGCTCGCCGCGAGCCGGGAAGAGGGAACGGCTTGGGGAAGATGCCAATGGTTGGCAACTTCGATCGGAGATATGGCTGTGATGAATCTTACGGTGGTAGTCAACCAGGTGCCGAGCAGCGACGGCCGTCGGCTATGGAAAGTTTAGGATTAGGATTTTCTTCTGTACGTGTCCAGGGTTGGACACCGTATTGATTTGGGTTCTGAATTCGTGTCCGAGTCGGATACGAAAATATGTGTTTGTAGTGTAAAACTGGATGAAGGAATAGGTGTTGACCAGGACACGGACGCACGGGTCCGGACACGGTCGATATGGTGATTTTTGTGGTGGATATACGGACACAATCGGGCACGGGGATGGTAATGGCTGTGTGTTGGTGATATCTGTGGCGTTGGTGGTTGTGGTTTGAAGATGGTTTTGATTGTCGGATGGCATGGCAAGCGAGCAGGGGTGGAGACGGCTACGGCGATGGCTGTGGATGTTGGCTTGGCTTCGGGCTCGCCACGGCATGGTTGATCTATGGGTGATCGGGGTGTTGGGAATCCAGACACGCAGGGAGCATGCGCTCGTTAGGAAGGAGGGGTGTACGCACATCGCCGAGTCCCGAGGCTTCGAGTCGGCCATGGTAGCATGTTTTTTGGTTGAGTATGGATAGGGGGAAGTCTTCGGTTTCATGGGAAGGAGAAGGTTATATTGGTAGGGGAAGCACGGTTGTTCTCATGCGTGCGGTTAGAAGAATAGGGAAATAGAGATATAGAGTAAAGTATCAAGATAAGATATGCATAACTACGCAGATTTGAACTTTGGGCTAAATCTTATAGGCTCAAATAATATTGAATCCAATAGAAATCAATCTATAACAATTTAGAAATGATACTATATTTTATTTAAAATATAAACATAGCCAAATCTAAATTTAACACTTAAAATAATACTCCTAGGATAAGACTTTATTTCAAGTAATATTATGAAACATATGTTTTTGAATTCAAATCAGATACGACTAAATCAAACAAACTTTGAAATATCTTTCTATCCATATCAAATTATTTAAAATAAACTTTGAAATATCTTTCTATCCATATCAAATTATTTAAAATGAAATTTGAAATATCTTTCTATCCGTATCAAATTACTTAAAATGGGATGACAATTTCCCTGCCTCCCAAATATACTTTGGAAGAATATTTGTTGCTATCAATTAATATAAATATATCGGTATAAATCTAATGCAAATAATAGTCATTTGTATTTAAACAAATCACTTGAAAATAATTTAAAATATATTTTTTGTTTAATCAAAATCCTAATTTGAAAATAGATTAAGCAGAAATCTCTTTATTGATAAAAATAAATAATTTTTTCAATCGCTCTTGAAGCTGGTAGTTTGGAAGTCCAAAAATAACAACTCATGTCTCTTGTAATTCCAAAACTTCAAGAACAATGTTTGACCAATCTAAGGAGAAGGAAAATAATATCGTAACATTCAATACACGAAAAATTTTAAAATAAGATAATTAGAATAAAATATACAAAAAAATAAGTTTTGAAAATTCAGAAAGAGGAGTTACAGCTGCAGAAAGATATTCAATCATGAATGCTTTTCTGAATGTAGCCCATGAGATCGCCATCGTCTCATCTTCACATCTAATTGTCCGCTTCTGCACAGCCCACCAATCGTGTGCGTACAATCAAAGTAGGAGTTAAGCAAACGCAACTTTCTTTGATTCTTTGACACGCAGAAGTTCGAATTTGTCTTCCAGCTCCTCCAACCAGTCGATCGCCAAGGAGGGATCTTCTGTACCGTTGAAGGAAGTATAGCAGATTTTTATGAATTTTTACACGTCGAAGTTAGAACTTCTCGATACCGCAGGCGAGAGCACGGGTACCTCCGGTTCAACTTCATTGGCTCGAACCACAGGCTCGGTCACGGCAGACGTTATCGTTGAATTATTGTTGGCCACGACCGACTGGACTATTTGTTGAAGTGTATTCAGCTACTGCTACTGAAACTTGAATTGAGCCTCGAATCGATTCTCAAACTGGTTCTGGCGAGCCTCCGTCTGCTGTTGATGGAGCTCATTTTGGCATTGGCTGGCCTCAGCCTGCCTTTGCTGTATTTCAAGCATTTGTAGCATCCATTGCATCGGGTCGTCGGAAGGTCCGGCTACGGTAGGCATCCTCCCCGTTGGGTTGATGGAATGCTCAGGCCCGAAACTACTTGAGCCGTTTGAAGCGCTCGCCTCGTCCTCTACCCGAGGTCCCGCAACTGTAGAAAAAAGAAAGGTAACTCTCATTAGTTTCAAAAAATGTCCTGGGTTCAGCGTATGGAATAACTCATCTCATAGACACAAGGTCAACGGTTCGAGACTCGAGACTAGAGGCCAAGGACATAAAGTCGTGCTCTGATACTATTATGTCACACCCCGATTCTGAAGAATCGATAGTCATCCCACGGGCGTGATGTCGTGCGAACCTAGGTTGCGATCGCACAAGGCATAGTCATAAGGTAATCCAAAACACATCTAAGAAAGAGCACAGACAAATTGAACAACACATTGAGATAGAGAAATTTTATATTTTATTGATAATAGACATCATTTACAGACTCTATTACAATCGTGTCGCGCGGGTTTACAACATGACTCGATTACAAAAGGAGTGCCGATGAGATATCCGTTCCATACATATATCCCTCATTTACATCAAAAGTATTCCAGCCACCTGGATATGAGGGATGCCGAGACATGTTTCTTGGACTTGCAGAGAGTCTTCAAAAGTTGATGCGACGGGAGTCTTCGACGCGCGGTCGAAGCTTCAAAACACGAACGTCACCTTGGTCAGTTGGCATGTTCTCCTTAATTCCTATCACCTGCAAAGAGCGAGGGTCAGTATGATCACATGTACTGGTGAGTGGCTAATTAAACCCAAGTTCTGCATTTGGTTCAAGCAGTTTTATAAAACATGTTAGCTACTTGGTGATATTTCTAACCATCCTGATTGGTTTATAAGTTAACATATTTTGAGGCAAGCATATAAAATTGTATACATTGAGCAGTTATCATAATCATCCCATGTCACGTGCGTTAGTTCAAGCAGTGAAAGGGGTATAAAGGTCACTGGCAATGTCAAGCCATCACGAACTATAGCTACCAATTCAGTCGTGTCCTATTTTCATCCACGGGGTACGCGAGAAAAGAACAATGTCGCTATCGATTCAGTCTAGACCGATAGGTCAGAATCGATTGAATCGGTCGAATGGGAATGATTGAATTAAGATCATTTTCTCGTTATGGAAAGGCTTCTTTGGAACCAAGTTCCATATTCACCTAGTTACGCCTCAAGGATTGGCTCTGCGGCTGAGTCGGAAGAGACCTCTCTTTGCTCTGCTTTTTATGCCGCAAATTGCTTTGGCTTTGGCTTTGGCTTTAGCTTTCGTGAATGCATTTTCGTGAATGTTTTTGATGGTTTTCATGGCTTACGTTTTTCGAACATCGTATTCGTATCGAACTTCTTGAATAACACAGTGTTCTAATCAGTTGCTTATGCGATTGCAGGTGATCGCGTAGGCGACGTCTACCAGTCCCTCGCCTGAAGTAAAGACTAAGGTGAGTGGCTGACCTCCTTCGTCTCGACCCTCTGTTTCAAAATCAATCATGAAACTCAAAATCAATGCTTGTCGTCATAGTATAGAATCAATGAATTGAGACACGATTCTTTACGAAACACTTACTAAAGGAAACTCAGAATGACTGCATCAATTTGAGTAATTTATTCAGAAAATGTAAGTTTCACACCAAAAAGAAAAAAGATAAGGTTCTAGAAAAGAGATAGAATTATTTTAAGATCTACAAAAATGGTCATTGGATAACTTGTCGACAATGTGTAGATTTCTCGAACGGTTGCCTAGGCTAAGGAACCGATTCCGCCTAGGAGGAACGACTATAGCAAGCGCCAGCAATAAATCGGCATGGGTGATTCGAGAACTTTTGCATATGGCTAGCTACCCGCCGCGAAAGGGCCGCCGTCTAATCCAGCTATAGTCCGTGATGGCTTGACATTGCCAGTGACCTTCACACCCCTTTCACTGCTTGAACTAACGCATGTGAATGGAATGATTATGATAACTGCTCAATATATACAATTTTATATGCTTGCCTCAAACATGTTAACATTCAAATCAATCAGGATGGTTAGAAAGATCACCAAATAGCTAACATATTTTATAAAACTGTTTGAACCAATACAGAGCTTGGGTTTAATTAGCCACTCGCTAGTGCATGTGATCGTACTCACCCTCGCTCTTCGCAGGTGCTAGGAATCAAGAAGAACGTGCCAACTGACCAAGGCGACGTTCGTTCTTTTGAAGCTTCAACCGCGCGTCGAAGACTCCCATCGCATCACTTTTGAAGACTCTCTGCAACAGTCCAAGAAACATGTCTTGACCTTCCTCCATTCCAGGTGGCTGGAATACTTATATTGTAAATAAGAGATTTATGTATGGAACGGTTATCTCATCGGCACTCTTTTTATAATCGAGTCATGTTGTAAAGCCCGCGCAGCATAATTGTAATAAAGTCTGTAAATGATGTCTATTATCAATAAAATGTAAAAAAATTATGTCTCAATGTGTTGTTCAATTTGTCTGTACTCTTTCTCTTAGATGTTGTGTTTTGGATTACCTTATGACTATGCCTTGTGCGATTGCAAACTAGGTTCGCACGACATCACGCCCGAGGGACGACTATCGATTCTTCGAAATCAAGGCATGATAGAAGTGTTGCTACCGAAGGAAAAGAACCGTTGTATCCTGGGAGACTAATCGCCATTAAAATTGTAAGCACTAGTGCGGGGCGGATATTGTCTTGAGGACATTGAACTAAGTTCAAGCCTCGGTCTCGGTTAGACCGTTATGTTTTTTAATTTCAGAGTCTAAAATACAGAGTTGGAAATTTCTACTAACAATCTTAAGACAATAGTTGTTTCTGTTTTCTGTTTTTGTTTTCTTGAGACTTTAACTTGGTTCTGATTCCAAAATTTTCTAATAAAATATAACATAGATGGAACACTTCTCCATTCTGAATTTTATTTTATTTTTCACTTACTAGTCTGTTACTACTATATTGTAATAAATAAAATGTCCGTTGTTGAAAATACTGTAACGATTACATCTTCTCTTGTCCATATGAACAAGGTGAAAAGTCGGACAATTAAAGAAATGATGAATTCTTTATTTTGGGTCTACCAGATAACTTGTGGTAAGAAGCTGTACTTACAGCCAACGACCTTCTAAAGAAGGTGCCACATAAGAAAATAGATAAGACCCCTTATGAATTATGGAAAAGAAGGAAAAAAAATGGCGACTTGGAAGACAAAATCTATGTGAATCAATCAGAATTCATAGTAGCAGATAAAGAAAGAAAGGTGTGCAAATTAGTTAAGTCTCTATATGGACTTAAACAAGCACCGAAACAGTGGCACCAAAAATTTGACAATGTAATGATGTCAAACGGATTCAAGATTAATGAGTGTGACAAATGTGTGTATACTTAAGACATACAAGCTGGATATGTCAAGATAAGCTAATAATAGGCAATAACAATAACATGATCCAAGACACACACAAAAGATCTTAATCTAAAACTTTGATATGAAAGATCCGGGAGTTGCAAATATTATTTGGAATTAAGATTTCTAAAATGCCAGATGGGCCCATACCAGCGATTTGTGTACATTGTGATAGTCAATCTGCTATGGTAGGACATAAAGTCATATTTATAACGGTAAATCTAGACACATTCAGAGACGTCATAATATCGTTAAACTTCTCTCTAATGGCATAATCACGATTGATTATGTAAAATCAAAGAAAAATCTTGCGGATCCACTAACTAAAGGTTTGACAAGAGAGCAAGTATATAAGTCATCGAGGAAAATAAATTTGAAGCCTATGATAAAAGAAATTTCATAAAGGAAAACCAAACCTAGTTGACTGGAGATCCCAAGATCTAGGTTCAAAGGGACAACCTAATTATGTGAGATTCTTAAATGACACTGACGAGTATTTAAATACTCTTTCCATTCTCTATGATGATAAATTATAGTGTCGCCTGCAAAGAAAAATTAGGGTAAGCATTTCTTTCAATGATTCCTATGACTTGAAATTCAAGAAAAGTATTGCAGGATACTCTTATTAGGAAGTCATATATATGAGTGTGGAAGTGGGGCCGCTTCTATGAGAATTATAAGGATGAATTCTCTAAGAACACTTATGAAACTAGACAAATGTTCAGGGCCAAAATGAATAAATCAATAGAAGCAATATTAATCGGAAAGAAATTGTGTGATATTTATTGAATCAAGTTTACAACAATAGATGAACAGTTCAAGATATCATGTTCACTGGATAGCTAGTAAACTCGATAAATATTTACAAGGAAAGGTTCAAGGCAAAAAGCTACCTATCCTGATACAATAACTTTTCAAATGATCTCTCTCTCTCTCTCTCTCTCTCTCTCTCTCTCTCTCTCTCAGTATGTGTGTGTGTGTGTGTGTGTGTGTGTGTGTGTGCGCATTATTTTTGCAAGGTGTCTGCATTGTGTTTGTATTGTACACAGTCAAATATTCATTCATGACTTATTTTGGTAGTGTCATGTGGGGATTGTTGGAAAAGTGAATGTATATTTGAAATAATAATAATAATAGTTTTCTTACAACGAATCTATGGCAATAAATCTATGGAAAGGTGTAGAAATCTATTTAACGAATTTATTGGAAAGGTGTGTCATTTGCATTGTGTTTCTTTATTTTCTATAAAAGCATAAGTGTTTGAATAATTCAGTCACTCAATCCATTCATCCATCTAGAATTAAGTCTAAGAAAGAGAGGAACTACCAACATTGATTCGTCGAGTTCTTGCGGCGTGAAGTGCTGCCAGGGCCGGCCCTGGCCCAGGGCGGCCAGGGCGACCGCCCAGGGCCCCATGAAATTTGGGGGCCCAAAAAAATGAATTTAAATGTATATATATATATATTAGTAATCTTATTTTGAAAATAGAACTAATATATAATATGATTCCTCTTTATCACAAAACATTTGTGGTGTTGTGGTAGTTTGTTATACTTGTACATAAGAGGTCCTAGGTTCTAGCCTTGTCTGTATCATTTTTTTATTTCAATTTTTTATATTATATATGGGCCCCATTTTAAAAAATTTGCCTAGGGCCCCCACTAACTCAGGGCCGGCCCTGAGTACTGCTATCGAAGGAAAAGAACCGTTGTAACTTGGGAGACTAATCGTCATTAAAACTGTAAGCGCTAGTGCGGAACGAATATTGTATTAAGGACAATGAACCAAATTCATGCCTCGGTCTCGATTAAATCGTTATTTTATATTTTAATTTCAGAGTCTAAAATACAGAGTTGAAATTTTTTACTAACAATATTGAACTAGAAAAAAGCAAACGTCTGAACAAATCAATCAAGAGATAAGGTTCGATCGTCTACCAGAACTACGCATTTGAGTGGCGATTAGCCAAGGGTAGGGAGCTAGATTGTATCGGGCTAGTTAAAGACTACAAATAGGGTAGATTGGTATTTGTCAATAGTGTGAACGTTTGGAAATGCATGGCTCTGTTAAAAACTGTGGGGGGTTTTCAAAAGAATTTTTTTTATTAATCCCTCCAAATTATTTTTTCAAACTATTTATCCTGACAGCTGACATGGTATCTGACATGATAACTGAAATGACAAATTTTAAATTTAATATCAAAATTAAAATTAACATTAAAAATAAATTTTAAATTAAATTAATATTAAAATTAAAATTAACATTAAAATTAGTATATAGACGATAATTTTTTGGATTAAAATTTATTTTGATAGATGCCACATCAGCTATCATATTACGAGGAATGGCTTATAGAAATACTTTCGAGGGATTAATAGGCGTTAATCTTTCCAAAAGTACATGTGATATCGGAGGAAAAAAAGTACAATTGCAATGTGCTTGCATGTTTGACGTGAGCTCTGCCACAATTTGAACTTCGAACACATGACACATGCATCGAGCATTTACACACAATTCTCGTGATTGGAGCACACGTGTGATTTTTGTTTTTGTAGAGTAAGCAAATGAAGAAGAAGAAGATCTATGGAGACTCCTACTCCAATGTGACCTGCAAACCTGCAAGAGATCGCGGTTGTAGATGACCCCAACAACACAAAAGAAACGCCTTACAATAACTCGGATAAGAATAAGAAGACGACCAAAAGATATCAAAAGAATTATAACAAGCCGAAAAAGATATAATCAGGAATTCTACTTTCCCAAAAATCAAATTTTCGGTAATTAAATTTACCTAAAAAATTATATTTCCATCTTTGGTGATTATATAAATATTTCCAAAAAATAAAAAGTAAAATAATTTGGAAAAAAATAAAAAAGGATAAAAAATTGAGGTAAATCTTAAAAATAACAAATTATTACAAAAATAAAAAAAATGAGAAAAAACAATCATTCTTAAAAAACAATATTACAAAAATGGGAAAAAAGTAGTTCTTAAAAAATGAAAAAGAAAAAAAAAGTAAAAATAAATAAATAATAGTTCTTAGAAAAATAGTTAACTAATTAGAATACAGAGAGAAGCTTGTTTATACTAATTAGTCATTATTATGGAACTTAGACAACCCTCTTCATAGAGAAAAGTGTGTCAATTTTGATCCTTCTTTGCATAGAGTGAACCGACAAAATTAGTTTACGCTGCTTTTAACCTTGTTAGCAATCATCCGAATAAAACTCGTACTATATACGAACTTTTTCGCATCTTTCAGAAACATTTAAGACTTGCATACTTTTGACATATTCGAATTAATATACAAATTTTAAAGATGCAAAGTTTTAAATATATCCCTTATTAATTATAAAAAAATTTGGCACAAAAAACATGATAAAAATTTGTTTAATTCATCAAATTTGACAACTTATTTAAACATGTGAAGTTTCTAACCTCAATATTTTTATTTGAGAAATATTTGACCTGACTTTTTCAATATATTTTACTTATACTGTGTCGATTTATATTCGTACTTTCGTCGTCCCTTTTTTTTTTTCCGTTTGCCGAATTGCCAAGAAGGCTTTTAACATTAGATTAAAGACTAAGAGCATCTCCAGCCCTATTGTCTTGTTTTGTGTTATAATTCCTATGTGGCATGAGGCACAAAACAATGTCTTTCCTATGTGGCAAGATGATATTACAGAAGACAATGAGATAAAAAAAAAGTGTTCTACAATGCAAAAGTTTGAGAAAACAATAAAATTAATTTTTTTGGAACTTCCAAGACAACTTTTCCAATTTTTCATTTTTTTTATAAATACTTTTATTCATAATTGATGATGTGGAAGTAAAGCATTGTGAAGTCTATTGTCTAGATCTAGACAACCAACTTCACATTATCTTTAACATGTCATTGTCATATCAACTTCATAATTTATTTCATATTTGTATTGGAGAATGAATTTTGAAATAAAAAGTGGCAATTGACAACCATTTTTTTTCTTTCTAAACTCTAACTAGATAAAAAGGCCTCAACAAGTCAATTATTGGGCTGCAAAACAATATAGCATGATAATTGTTTTTGGTTGGTGTGAAAAGAGGGGCCCACGGCATGCCCTTGAATCATAATAGGCTGCCACGGCACGCTCACTCTCTTTTGTTGTTGGTGTGGGGTTGATCGATAGAAGCAACTCCATCCATCCGATGGCAACGGTGGAGAAGTTTGGGATGAAGGTGGAGAGGAAGCCATCGGAATCCATGCTCCGTGGCCTAGCCGTCAACACGTGGCCCAAGTAACTAAATCCCTCACAACTCTTTTTTGTTCATGTTGATTTCATATGTCTCATCCATGTCTCTACTCTTGGACAAAATGAGATGTACTAAGGAGGAGAATCATCATTCAGTAGAAAATAGAAAATACTTGAATCAATTTTTGTAGGAAAAGAATGTCAGATGGAAAGGGAAAATCCTTAAAAGCCTAAAATGATGTATCGATGATGTATTGAGGCTCCGTACGCTGCGCTCGAGGGCTCCGGACACTGCGTGTCCTTGCTGGACACGGCTGCAGTTGGCAGCTCGACGTCTCCGGCGTGTTCGTCGACGATGGTGGAGTCAGGTGGCCCGCAGCGCTCGGCTGCGGGTGGCTGTCGAGATGGCCAGAGTTGATCGGACGAGGAGATTAGGGTTAGGGTTCGTTGTGTCCTGTGTCCTGTGGATACAGCAAGTCGGGACACAGATTTGGACGTGGGAAATTGTATTTGGTGTGTCTGTGTCTTGGGGTCGGACCCGAGACACAAGGAATGTGTGGGAATGGCAAATAGAATATACAGAAAGTGAGAGTAGAATGACCTGAAAGTGAGAGTAGAATGGCAAATAGAATGTCTTGGGGTGCTATCAAGAACATGACATCAGTAGAATAAAAGGCTTTTCTAGTTCAGATTGAACACTTGTACCCTTTTGAGTACGATTGTAATCAAGAGAGACACATCAAATAAATCTAGAGCCCAACTTGGTTACACCAAACTGATGATCATGAGGAAAACAAATACATCAAAAAGTACGAGGTAGAAGTGGGAAATAAGACAGAGACAGGAATAAGAAGTAGATTGACCATAAATGGGTGAGGCACACAATATGTTTAGCTATATCACAAGACTCGCAACTAAAAAGAGAGGTAACTAGAAGGGCAAACCGTAACTTTTCAAGGTTTGAATTGAAAGTTGTCCCAGTGTTCTAAAAATCGGCCTAGGCGCCCGCCTAGGCGCCGCCTAGGCGCTAGGCGCCCGCCCACCGCACCGAAAACCCCCTAGGCGGTGGGCTAGGCGGCTAGGCGGGCCCTAGGCGCCCCTAGGCGGGCCTAGGCGGGCCTAGGCGGGCCCTAGGCGGGCCTAGGCGCCCCTAGGCGGCGGGTTTTTTGAATTTTTTGATTTTTTTTTTGATTTTTTTTGATTTTGTTTATTCTTAGTTGTATTTTGGATATTTGTTTGGGTTTTAAGATAGTATTTGGATTTTTAGAACATTGAAATTTCAAATTTCAAAATTCAAAATTCAAAATTTCAAAAATTTCAAAAAAAAAAAAAAAAAAATTTTTTTTCTAGGCGGCCGCCTAGGCGGCGCCTAGGCGCCGGCTAGGCGGGCTAGGCGCTAGGCGGACCTCCGCCGCACCGAGTCCGCCTAGCGCTTTTTACAACATTGAGTTGTCCTAAGCAACAATGAACATCCAAAGGATATGGTGAACTGGCTTGCAACACTAGGATGCTCATCCAAAATATACAAGCTCCAACTCAATGCTTGCAACAAAGGTCCTCGTCCCGAAATCCTGCATAATGATCAAATGAGATATAGCAGTTCAAGGAACGACTAATCTTGCTAACATAGAGAGGATTGAAAGGAAAGCAAGGTAAATACAATATTGATATAGGTGTTATGAACCAATACCTTCCACATTGGTAGTAGAATCATCAGCTAGAGTTAGAGAGCTAAGGCTGTGTAGAGTTGAATGAAGAAAAGAGACATGACTTGCTGTCATATGACAAGAGGCTCTTAGTCAATGATCTAGATGAGAGGATGAAGTGGTCAGCATGCATTACCCGAAGCTATAGTAGGCTTAGTAGCAGAGGAGCCATTAGATAAGAGCGGACAATTTCTGAGTTGAGATGCATTAGTGACAATACTATTTTATCATCCTTCACGAGACAAGGTAACAATAGGGGATCAGCTAATGATTCTTGCACTAAATGGAGCATCATACAGTTAACTTGAGCAGATGTTTGCTTTGAATTCCAGCGCAAAAGAATATGTTCCGAAAGAAGAATATACAGAAAGTGAGAGTAGAATGACCTGAAAGACCTAGTGTTGGTCATGCAAATAGAAAATCGAGTTTTTAGTGCCCATAAAAAAGGCCAAAGGGTAAAAAGCCATGATGATCGGGAAAAGGTACTAGTGTTTGTCATGATTGCCTTATTATCTCTAACAATTCATGAAGGCATGTGGGGAAGGTGGTAGGGAATAGAATTCAAAACAATCGACACTAGATTCCGTCATCCCTAGAATAGATAAGAGAAGGGCCTCACTGATAAATCTTGTGTGCTCAATGCTTCTTTGAAGTGTACCCTCTAGTGCCATCCTTTTAGATTCTTACCCAGTCAAGTAACTGGTTTGATCACCCCTTCAAATCTGAGTCTATATACCAAACCCTGTTTCTCACTGGATACTTATTCTAGTTTCTCCTGTAACAATAGCTGTGCTCCATCTCACAGCTCTTTCCACACACCTTACCAGACTTCAAGTACGCACAACTATTGATCTTACAACAATTAATGCCTCATATACTCTTTGTGACTTTGAAGCTGACTTTTTTGTTTTTTCTTCCACTATTTACTCCTTTGTATTTTATTTTTTATTTTTTAATACTCCTTTGTATTGTATATAAAAGTTACATTTGACTCAGATTAATTGCAAACTTGTTGAAGATTATCCCATCCAAAGAGAATATTCAACAAATATAATGGAGAGACGAATAGGTGACGCTTGGAAAGAAAGGTGTGTCTATGGCATTGTGACGTCTATCCTTAGACGAGCTCGAACCTCTAGGTGCTTGGTCGATAAATGGAAAACGAGTCCTTATTCATGGAAGGGGTTCTTCACTCTTCTACTCCGGAGAGACGACTGCTACTCGTGGCAACAATTGGTCTTTCATGCACATTGCACAAGCTTGAGATTCATGCAGACTTCTAACAAATGAAAGCTCCTGATCTGTCAAAACATGCTTAATTTGTATATTTTTGATCAAAATAAAATTCATTCGGTCCTTGTCTATCAAAGTAGCTACCGCCTCATTCTCTCCTTAACCCAAGTAGATTTTTATTTGGGAAACTTTTCCAAAACCCCTTTGTGTGAATCATTATCACCCACAAGCCCCTCCTTGGCCAACAAGCTACAGTGAGAAAGTAGGGAAAAGTGAAGGAGAGAGGAAACAAAAGAAAGGAAGGGGGCGGTAGTAGCAAGAGTGAGCGACAACTTTATTCGCGGTGATCCAAAAGGGAACAAGACTACGATTAATAATTCTGCATGGGTTTAGGTATCGAATTCTGAAAATTCTCTTCTTGGATCAAGATTCGGACCCCTTTACTGACATTATGAGACAAGATCGTGAATCAGGTGAATTGGAAAAGTCGATTACAATTGTTTCCATAAATTTGATACTTTCAGTTGTTATTTAGAAGATGAAATTGGTCCTCGACATTGTTTAACCTTAATCTCTACTGATGTGGTAATGTTGTGTGTGTAGTTGAAATAGTTGAAGATGTGGATAAATCATGTGATCACTGAAGGTTGATTGAAAATTGTTGAAATACGTTATCATAACTTCTCTGTTACCAATTAACAATTTTGCAGGTTCTTTTTATGATTATAATTTGATCAAATACAGAAGTTGTGCTTACCGGATCCAATATATCTTGAGTTTCAGGTCATGACAAAACTGGTATAGAAACAAATAGCTACTATATGTACCCCCCTTTTGAACAATATCTTGGGTTTCAGCAGTTGCCCCCCTTGGCCCCGTCTGCTTTCAATTGTCGGCTGTTGACGATGGCCATCTTTTGAACACAAATAGCTACTGTATGTACTTTACTTCTCCTACTGCATAAACTATGACAGGTATTTAGAATAGTTAGCAAGATGTATGAGAACCTAGGAAGCTTGGACACTTGAAAATCGGTGCCATCAGTGTTGATGCGACACTCAAAATACTCTAGGGCACAGCAATATGTTGCATGGACGCAAACATGACAAAATAATACAGACCTGCCAAAATCAATGTTTGTGTTGTTGTGCCCTTAGTATTATTGTGTCATATTCGGGTTCATGCAAGTGGATGAGCGCTACTGATATTAACTAGTTTACACTCCATACTTCTATGAATGATGACAGTTTTGGTCATGTGAATGATTAATTGTTATTCGTTACCAAATCATGCTTATAAATTTCCAGGGTTATTTACACTAACCTTCCTTATGTTTTATGTTCATTACATGGACCTTCTTTATTTTGAAAATAATTACACTAACCTCCCTTATATTTTATGTTTATTACACAGATCTCCTCTATGTTTATGTTTTATGTAAAGGGTTACTACACTAACCACCCTTACAACATAAAGCATAACGGAGGTCCGTGTAATTATTTCCAAAATAAGAGACGTCCGTGTAATAAACATAAACCATAGGGGAGGTTCGTATAAATAACCCTAAATTTCCATTAAGAAGTAATCTCTTCACTGAACGCCACACCATTCAGTTTATTCCTTCTCTAGTTAATGGATGTGAAACATCTTTATGTATGTTAGTATAAGAATGAGCTAAACTTGCATGGATCTTAACTAATATGGTTCTTTCGGTGAAAGAAATCAAAATTAATGTTAGTCCCAAAGACGGATCTAAGAGTGGAGAGATCCAAAGAAGGCATAGAGATAACTTTGCAAGACACGAAGTCTCCACTCTAGCCAATGACACGGGTGAGAGGCGTAGAGTATACTTGCAAGACACAAAGTTTGCACTCTTAGCTAATTCAAATAAGCACTAAATGTGGGATACAAACTGACTTCAAGAAAATGCAAAATACAACAACAAAGAGGAAAATAGTGTTCTTCTCTTTACGTTCGTAGACGCTACAATGAGAAGAACACGAAAAACAAAATAAAATACAAAGGAAACCTCCTTGCTGGGGTGAACAAGTCACCGATGCTTAAAACAAGATTCGTCCTATACGCGATCTGCCCTCAGGAACCAGCAAATTCAAGTATGAACCTCTGGAACGCTCTTCGACACCTTCGGGAAGACTTTATAACTCAATTCGAACAAGAGAAGCTGTTGGCGCATGGACTTGAGAGAAGCTGCTGCTGTGACGCACGACGCTCCTGGAGTGGGACTGTGGCTCTCCTAGTTCTCTCTTCCAACCTCTGAAGTGGTGGAGGGGGTGCTCTATTTATAGATTAGATGGCACCCATGTGCCCATGAGAATCCCTATTGGCGTATGGGTGCAGGCCAACCAAATCCTACGAAATTCGAATCCGTGTGCCGATACAGCAGCGTGCAGCACACCCCGCTCTGACAACGCCGCGCCGCCCACGCCGTGCGCTGACAACGGGATCTGCTCGCATGCTCCCAATGCACATACGCCGTAGCGCGCCGCACGCTGCAGAGGAAACACAACTCCGTGTTGCACGCTGACAGCGTCGTGCGCCTGGCCACAACGGCGTAGGGCCATTACACCGTAGGATCGATACGGCTTATGGCCCCTACCTCAAAGGCTCATGGCCACAAAGGCGCAAGACCACCAATGCGCCTGCGGCCAGGCGCATGGCGCCCAAGCTAGCAACTCGCGCATGAAAGGAGGCGCACTTTGCGCCCTTAGTCCGAGCCCGAGTCCGAGTCTGAGTCCCTAAGCCCTACGGGACTTAGCCCTCGTGGATTCCCAGAGTGAGTGTCAAAACAAAGGTTTGTTCTTTGTGCTCTAAACTTGCCTTCCTAGAAAAATCAACCCACACAGGCCACCTCACTCCATGTGCATACTCCAACACAAGCATAGTTATATATTAAGATATACACTATGGTGGTTTTCCAACGTGGGACTAAAGTTCCCAAAGTTGAGTAAAAAAACACCAACAATTATTTTGCATGAACATCTCATAGATGATCAACATATAAAGTATAGACCTGTTTATCTTTGTTATCATTGTACGTGTTCGATGGAAATAAATTAAATTTTATTACAAGATTAATATCTTGGTTTACCCGTCTTTTGCCCTATTGTTGTTATAATGTTGTGGGAGGCGGTTTGAAAATTGCTCTGGCATGTGCAGGTGGGGATGTCCTCCCAGCAAATTTCCATGGACCTACACTGCAAAGGAGAAGTGCTATCTTCTGGAAGGCAAAGTGAAGGTCTACCCGGAGGGCCATGGCGACCAGTTTGTAGAAATCGAAGCCGGAGACTTTGTGGAGTTTCCCAAAGGCATGAAATGCACATGGGACGTCTCTGTGGCTGTAGACAAGCACTACGTCTTCGAGTAGCTCTCACCTAGGAGGCCTGTATGTATGGATGGTCTAGCACTACAGTATGTACCTCTCTTGGTGGCTTCTTATTACTTGCGTCTGGACTAATGTCAAATTACTTGAATTATATAAATATATATCCCTCAACCCTCGCCACGACTCTGTAGTATTTTCGAACTTCTGCTTTCTGGTGGCTTAGTTGGAGTCTTATTGAAGGATGTTATTATGCAATTTGGATTCTTGTCCCTTTCTTTGAAATTTTGTGTGTTTCATATCGCAAATATTAACTACTATTGAATGTTGATATCCAGGCTTGAAAAAGCTTCTTGTGTCTTTTTTCATGACTTGTTGGTGAAGTAGCTGGAATTTGATCAGTTCCCTCTTGTTGTGCCTTCACATCAAGCTTGAGTTTCAATTTTTTTGTAAAGATAATTTGTTTAACTCTATCTTCATAGTACATCCATAAAGAGGTTAAATCTCGTTGTCATCTTCTTCTTGGATTCCAATATTTTGGCTATTTGTACCGGATTTGTCTGAAAAATGGTATTGTATGATTGATATCTATACCCAGGTTCGCAATATCGGAATTGGTATCGGAGCCTTCTTATGAGTATCAGGATCGACATTGACAGTATTGATGTATCGGCAATTTTGAAAAAAAAAATTGGTATCGGAAAACAAATAATTATTAATAAATTATTGTGTATGTGTCTCAGATGTTGGTAAGCTTATTTCAGGCGACGGAGTCGCATTATTTTGTGGACATAAAGGTGTGAACAGAGTGCACCTGCTTGTTTTGTTGTCAACATTCTGTTACGTTCTTGAACAAGGCTGGCTGCTGGCAGGAGCAGATTGTAGAGGAAACATAGTTACTAATGCTTGACCAACATTAGTTGGTTGTAGTGTTAAATGTGTAATTATACGAGAAGGGGGACAACATAAATTGCTATGTTGTTCTCGCCTACGCGAGGTTCCTTCGACAGAACAGATTGCTGGGTCCTATCTCGATTTTTTGGCTCCCCAGAAACCCAGATCATGCAAACCCGATTGGTCCAGTAAAGCTCGTTTCGTAAGTTGATCCATACTTCCGGTTGGAAGGTTCTGGAACCACCGGTGCTATGATATAATCTTCCATTATGTGACATCTAATCGTGCAGCAGATATGATAAATCTTATTGTTAAAAATTTATGATCGTAGGATTGTATCAAAAAAAAAATGTTAATGTTAAATTTATTTGGGTAAAGTGCAAAAAATTCCTCGTTAGATTTTCGCTTTTTGTACTAAAAGATTCCATGCTCTTAAAATTCCTAAAAGTATGAAATATGCTCATTTTGTCCCCAAATGACAATTTTACCCTCCCCCCTCTTCCTCGGCTGTTTGGGCTGCGTTCGCCAGTGAGAGAAGAGGGGGGGTGGTCGGGGCCGGCGAGGGAGGAGGAGGGGGGGTGGGGGGTCGGGCAGGGGGGGTCGGGGGGGCACTCGCCGGCGAGGAGGAGCAGGGGGTTGCGCTTGCCGGCGAGGGAGAGGGGGGGAGGGGTCGGGGCCGTCGAGGGAGGAGGAGGGGGGGGGAGTCGGGGCCGGCGAGGGAGAAGAAGGGGGGGTGGGGGGTCGGGGGTGCGCTCGCCGGCGAGGAGGGTGGGGCTGGGGGCTCGCTGACGAGGGGGGCGGGGATCGAGAAGGGGGGGGGGGGGGGTCGGGGGGGCTGGGGGCTCGCCGACGAGGGGGGGGGGGGGGATCAGGGGGGCTGGGGGCTCGCCGGCACCGCCGCCGCCGGGGGGGGTTAGAGGTGGCAGGGGCATTTTAGGTTTAAAAATTTTAAAATTTGGCTGGAGGGGACCTAATCGAACGGATTTGTAATCTAAGGAGGGGCAAACTGCCAAAAAATTCTAAAAGGTCTTTCTACGCAAAAGACATATTTAACGAGGGATTTTTTGCACTTTACCCTTTTTTTAATGTTAATTTTAATATTAGTGTTAAAATTCGTCATGTCAACTATCACGTTAGATGCTACGTAATGGGAGATAGCTGTTGGAAAAGTGAATGTAAATTTGACTCAAAAAATTAATTAAAAATTATTTTTATTAGTTTTCCAATAGGTGCGTCCAATATGTAACGAATCTTGTACAACGAATCTATCTATTGAAAATGTGTGTCATTTCCATTGTGTCTCTTTATCCCTTGTAAAAGGATAGTCCAATGAGTGTTTGAATCAATGAATCAAAGACTCAATCCATCCATCCATCTAGCATTAAGTCTAAGAGAGAGAGAAAGACTACAACATTGCTTAACCGTTGTATCTTGGAAGACTAATCGTCATTAAAACCGTAATTATCAGTGCGGGACGAATAGCGTCTTAAGGACATTGAACCAAGTTGAAGTCTCGGTCTCGGTCAGATTATTTATTTATATTCTATTCTATTATTCTGTTTCTTAAATACAGAGTTGGAAATTCTTTACTAACAATAGCATCATCCAAAATTTTGGGATAATGAAGAGCATTTTTGAGTGTCATAAGAGGTCATATGTTCATCTTTGAGTGTCACACACACACACACACGAATAGGAACAGCAAGAGGTGCATGAGAGTTTTAAAAGGAGCACTGGTCCGTCGATATGGCTCTATCATGGCATATGATGTGTCGGGTGTTGGATTTCCAGTCTCGATTCGATGGGTTTGGAAAAGTGGTCTCGAGACCAGAACTAATTCTGACCAAAATAGCAACACCGGTATGGCCCAACCACTATATACGGACGAACACCTAATGTGCACAAATTTGGTGATCACTCGGTATACCGAAAGTATACCAGCAATATACATATTGGCTAAACTTATATACCAGTTCTAGATGGTTCGGGCGGATTCCAACAGATTTGGGACTAGAGGTGGATTCAGATCGTAGAGTCGTCTACTCCGTGGTGAGAACTTTGTAAGGGGTTGGGTTTCGTTTTACTATCTTATTGTATCATGTCCTTTTCTTGAAAAGTTGTAAAGGATCGGCTCTTAGGGGGTGTTTGGTATACGGAATACTATATAGCCGAAAATTTTATATTTTCGGGAATCAAATTTCAAGGAATTAAATTTTCTGAAAAATTACATTCCCATGTTTGGTGACAATATAAATATTTCCGGGAAAAATAAAAAATAATAATAACGAAAAAAAATGAACAAATACAAAAAAAAAAAAAGGTAAAAACGACAAAAAATCGGTAAAAAAGAAAAAAAATAGTAAAAACGACAAAAAATCGGTAAAAAGGATAAAATAACAAAAAACGACAAAAACGATGAAAAACGACAAAAAATCGGTTAAAACGACAAAAATGACCAAAAAGCGACAAATGTATAAACGACAAAAAATAACAAAAAAAGGGTGAAAACGACAAAAATAATCAAAACACGACAAAAACGACATAAAATCGATAAAAACGACAAAAAATCAAAATGTGGCAAAAACGACAAAAAACAAAAAAAAATCGATTAAAACGACAAAAAATTAGTTAAAAACGACAAAAAATCAGTTAAAAAACAACAAAAAAATCGGTTAGAATGACAAAAAATAACCAAAAAGCGACAAAAATAAAAAATAATCGATAAAAACGACAAAAAAGGACAAAAAATCGGTTAAAACGACAAAAAAAAAACAAAAAAGCGACAAAAACGACACAAAATCGGTAAAAGCGACAAAAATGCCAAAAAATTGACATAAAATCAATAAAAATGACCAAAAAGCGAAAAAACGACTAAAAAATCGGTAAAAACAACAAAAAAGCTAATAAACGACAAAAAATCGCTTAAAACGACAAAAATTGACAAAAAACGACAAAAAAGGACAAAATTGGGTAAAAACGACAAAAAATAATCAAAAATGACAAAAAATGGGTAAAAACGACAAAAAATTGCTTAAAACGACAAAAAATTGGTAAAACGATAAAAAAGCGATAAAAACGACAAAAAATAATCAAAAAGTGACAAAAAAAGGGTAAAAACGACAAAAAATTGCTTTAAACGACAACAAATTGGTAAAAACGATAAAAAATGACAAAAAAAAGATAAAAACGACAAAAATTAATCAAAAAGTGACAAAAAAGACAAAAAATGGGTAAAAACGACAAAAAAAATCGCTTAAAACGACAAAAAATTGGTAAAAACGACAAAAAAAACGACAAAAAACGACAAAAAAAGAAAAAATGTTCAAAACTAATCAAAATTGATCAAAAAAGAAGTAAAAAAATTTGGACAATTTTTTTTTGCCCGGGCAAAAAAAAAAAAACCCACCTGTTCTCAAGGGATAGAATTCCCATGTTTTGTGGGTAAACTATTTATCCGGGTATTTATAATTTTCGAAAATAAATTTTTTATAAGCCAAACAAACGTGGTAATAAATTCTCATCTTAAATTTTTTCGGAAATAAAAAAAAATATCGCATAACAAACGCCCCCTTAGAACAATTGAATGAGCCAACATATACACTATATTGTAATCTTTAGAGAAAATAAATATTAAATTCTATATGCATGACAATATATAGCCACCATATTTTGTGCATTTTGGAATGGTTCGTGTTTTCATTGTGGATTAAGGTTGTAGACATTCGTGCCATTCGTTGCGCGCATTTTGGGATCCCAACATCAGAAAAATCAAATTTTAGTCTCCCTTTTGTGCTGAGAGATCTAGGAGGAGTTCAAGATAGAAAAATTGAAGTCACTAGCTAGCCCAATGAAATTTAAGTGATGTTTAGCAAGAAAGGGAAATGTGAAGTTGGGTGATCCCAATATCTTTCAAAAATGTGTTAGGAAACAATCGGTATTTATAACACTTAGGGCTAAGAGAGTTAAGTAAGGAAAAGTTAAGTGAGGAAAAAATAAAATCATGCTTGGTTTGAGGGTGAGGGTTTAGGAGGGAGAGTTATAGAGGGTTAAGTGAGGGTTTATTTTACCCTATTTTGTCTATTTTTTTAACCCCTCAAATCGGAGGGTTAATGAGGGTGATTGAGAAATTTTGTTTAAAAAGTCATAAATATCCCTTATTTGTTTTATAAAATATTATGATTTTTTCCTCCTTTTTTTTTTCAACAATCCGTAGTTTCCTAATTTTTGAAGATATTTGACAAGTTCTAATTAAAATTTCGATCAAATTTAATTTTATGACATATGTAATAAGGTTATTTTTGTAACTATCATATTTTTATTAATTACCCTCTCACTCAAATCCTCCAATCCAAGCAAGAGTTATTAAACACATCCCACTTAACTCTTCCTCCAATCCAAACAAGCTTCTATGTATTAACTCTACTCTCCCTCGCTTAACTCTCACTCATTTAACCCCACTTAACTCTATTTTTTTTTTTTCCCTCAATCCAAGCAGACCCTTAAGAGAACCAAGATTCTTGTAAGGTGTTGGGTTGATTAGTAAGAGCATCATTAGTAAGGCCCATCCCATTTTTTAGATTCTATATTTAGAATGTAGGAGCTCAATTTATAGAATAATAAGTCTCATCCCTAGTCCCAATTTCTACAATTTCGGTCCCAACCCATCCATGGGTGCTAAGGGTTGGGCCTCCCAATTTCTAGATTTTAGATTGTCGAAACTCGTTTTGTAGAATAGTAAGTTCCAATTTGGAGCCCAACTTTCTAGATTCTAAACTTTATATTATTTTTTTCCTACATTAATTTTTGACCACATAATTTTTGGGACCGGAGCTCACTTTATCATTTCCTACTATTCTCATACAAACACAACCCATTCTACATTTACCTTTTTTTTGAAATTTTGGGCTCCAAATTGCATTGGAGAGTCCCAACTACTAATGATGCTCTAATGCATGGAGTCCTACTCCGAACTTAACTCGAAGAGAATTCGTGGGTGCATCAAGGGAAAGCTATGAATAGAGCTTATCTTGCATACCTAATATAGCTAATACAACACTTGTCACCAAAAA
The DNA here is from genome assembly GCA_029216955.1 of Iris pallida. NCBI lineage: Eukaryota > Viridiplantae > Streptophyta > Magnoliopsida > Asparagales > Iridaceae > Iris > Iris pallida. The sequence goes on along the minus strand of JANAVB010037618.1, from coordinate 634,125 downwards.
ATTAGACAACCCAATGATTGGAGAAATTATTCAATGGCCGAATTCACCACGTGCCAATAGTAAATTTTAACTCTCTATCAATAGTATCATGACACACCAAGCTCCTCCACTCTTTCAATGTCACTATCACTTGATGTGTCATGATACTATCGATGGGAAGTCAAGACTCACCACTGTCACATGGTAAGTCCAGACCACTAAATAATTTCTCCAATGATTGAGATATGTGGTATATATTGTAAGAGAACATATTAGGTACCCAAATGATCCTCTAAAAAAAGAAAAAAATTAGAAAAAGTCAATGCAACAGTTGTCATCCATAAATGGTTATTAGTGATAAAATGTATGTTTTCTTTGTGAAATCACATAAATTCAGAATTTAAATCTCCCCGCTATATCATAACTCAAAGTTTTTGTAAAAATTGAGGGATACATTCTTGCAGTATTCCAACTTGCCTTCACAGGTTGAACTACATATTTCGTGGGTAGAAAAATGCATTCACAGAATGATATTTTCTTAATTCACGTACTATGTTTACCGTACTGAAGTTGAACTTGGTTTGCCTAGAACAAGTAAAATTTCATCTCCATGGATGGAGTCAACAGGCCGGCTCCAGCATTTTGGAGGCCCTAGACAAGTCCAAAAAATGAGTTCGCATCCATCTATATTTTTTTATAATGCAAAATTCAATAAATCTAAATACAATATAATTAGTACTAAGAAACTCCAAGTTCTAAATTTATAACAAAGTTTCTGGATGTTTTCATATTATACTATAAAAAACTGGATGACAGAATATGGATGAAAAATAATAATTCATATGCAAAGTAGTCGAAGATGACAAATATCATGTCAGGGGTGCTAAAGTTTTCCATTGCAAGAATGAAGATAAATATGGATAAAACTTTACAGAAGATGGAATCAGAAATCACATACAAATTTTTTGGATGCAATGAATCGTGAAATTATTCGTACACATGGATAAAAAATTTAATTGCCAATAACATCACTCAAGGGCCAGACAAGCTCCCTAGTTGCCACTAGTGCTGACTCTCTCACCAAATAAAAAATTATATAAAAAAAATAAGAGTAGGTGCAATAAAAAGGTCAACCTCACTCAAGCAAGGATCATGTTCCTTTTTGTCGTGACTCGTAAAATTGCTTCAGGTTTGGTCACCGAAAAATACTAAGTGGAAAAAAGAAGAAGAAGAAGAAGAAGATGCTATTAGAAATTGAGAGAGAGATAGCAAATACTAGGTGGAAAGTGAGAGGCGTTGTATTTTATTTTATCCAAAAATTTTGTGGGAGAGAGGAGATGAAGAGGCGACTTAGAAATATAGTGACATTTTATTTTCTTTATAGGTTTTATTTTATTCTTCTCCAGGCAGTCATGGACATCCCTAGGTCCATAATTTTTTTACTGGACCAAAAAAATAACTGCTGCTTCAAAAAAAAGGAGGCCCCTTTGGGGGAGGGAGGCCCTAGGCGGCTGCCTAGCCCACCTCCCCCTGGAGTCGCCTATGGGAGTCAAGACTATCATGAAGCTTCAAGCTAGAAAACAAACCTATATGGAAGTAGGAGAAAATGTAAAAATCTTAGAATTATTTTTTGTTGAGCTTAGCCACTGTTTGGTTAGCATAAGTAAATTTAGAAGTAGTTTGCATGTGCATTTGAATTCATACTAGTTCTTGTCTGAAAATTCAACTTTGGACGTTTGGATAAATAATATATTGTACGCGAAAGTTGTCAAATATATACTTACATGATTGGATGACAAATATGAAGAAAGTGATAAAGAAAAAAATTAAAGTGAAAAAATTGTTTAATTTAGACTAATCAGTTACTTATTTACTTATAATTATTATTATTATTATTAACTGTTAATATTCTCATCATTAGCAACTCTCTCTGCCTCCACTCATTTCTCTCTCCCCAACTTAAACTACCCACTGCATCTTCATCATCACCCTCATATCCCCCCCCCCCCCCCCCCAAACGCCATCTCTCTCTCTCACACACACACATAATTCCCTTTCCCCCATCGCAGGAGCATCTCTGGCATGATCCCTACTCAGGGTGGCGGGGCTCCGAGTACCGATCCCTACTTGACGAGCATCAACGCGGCCAGAGTACAGCGAAATGGCAGGGCTCCTCCGACGCGATCCCGAGCACCCACACGACCGGTGTTGGGACTAAATCCCGAGTCTCTCTCCACTCCTCTGCCGGTTTCTTTAATTAAAAAGTCAAATTTTGATAATTCATCCAACATACTTGGAAAAGAAAAAATGGAGGAATCAACAAAATTTGGTTGAAGACAATCAGCCGACATGAAATAGCATCTTGTTTTCTCTCCACTTCTTGTCTATATTTCCAAATCAATCAAACAATAGATTCTCCAATTTTGATACATATACAAATTTTTATTCACTTTACATGTCCACTTTCGTGAACCAAACAGGCTCTAAGGGCAATTATTGTTATGCCCACAAGGTAATCATGCTTCTGTAATATGGATCATGTTTATAAACTTTTGGCTCATAAAACTAATAGACGTCTTTACATTTTGATGGCATGTATCGTATAATCGTTGTTCTTAATTAATATGATAATGTCCATGTTTAATTGTTGTAATTTTACATTGAAGGCGTAATCTACGATTACACTATACATTATTTTTAGCGCATCTCTAAAACAACAACATAAATTGTTCAACCTTATAAAAGTATAATTGGACGCTTGACAACTCTAGTAAGATCGGCAACGACTAGCTATATATCTTGGATTCAATGGTGAAGTCAAAAATAATTTGAAGGGGTGGAGTAATACCTTAATTTAGGCTTTAAGGAGATACTATATAAAATTTATATAAAATAAATTAAATAGGAATAATTTGGCTAGGGAGAATTGAGCAAAACATGACATTTTAATCGAGGATGACATATACCTATCTATTATGGTCCTCAAGAGGACGTAGTAGATGAGATTGATGTAGATAGCGAGTTGGGACTGGATGAAACCCCTGGAGTGGCATATTAATAGTTCTAGTAGCTAGTATTTTTCTTTCAGTTGCATTTGACCATATTTGTCCCCGAGATAATCTTTATGATATGTACTTATTATCTGGATTTGGGTGACTTTAGACTTGTTATACTTTCTGGATTCTGGACGATATGTAGTTGAGCTATTTCCTTCTTATCATTATATGTTTGTCATATTACTTTATGTGATTGAGTTAAATAGTTTATTTGTGATTATTGGTGATTGGTGGACATGTATCTAATTTACGTATAGACAACGTACTATTGTTGATACCTTAGCGCAGGCTGGACGTACTCACGTACTCGTATCCGATTATTCAAAAACTGGAGATGATGATCTCAATATAATGTTAATGATAATTTAATACATGACAAGCTGGTGCTTTCTCTCAAATGGTAATTAGTTGTTGGAAGGTTTAAGAGAAATAGGTTTGATTCCTACCTATTGTATATTTATTTATAATTTTTTGACACCATTTCTACAGCTTCTCCATGCTCTGGACCTGGACCTCGACACGGATCCAGTTTAGTTCATTTTGTGTCCGAATATGAGCTTGGTGTCATGTCCCAAAACTAGAATACTGGAGAGCGGGGACGAACATAGGCCGCCTATGCCATACAAAGTACTAGAGTATCCCGCATGTCGGTTACGACTGTCTAGGGACAAATGGGGGAGACAAGTCTATCGAACCACTAACATCATCCTAAAGTATGTCAAATCCTATATCCCAGTCCATCTAAACAAATAACACAACAAGAGTAATTATATTTGAAAAGCTTTAAGGCTCCCCAAGCGCTGAGACATACATGATCATGAAGTTAGTATATGAAAATATAATACGAACAAAGAGTACAATACAGTACATGATCGTATAACTAGTGGTCGTCTGGAATATACAATCACGTCATCAAAGACAGTGGAAACATGATCCCAAATACAAAAGCTAAACACTTACTCTGAGTTAAACACCACAAGTAATATACAGAAGTGCGAGTAGAAGATGAAGAAACAATCCACTCACGGTCCAGTGTCGCAGTCCTCCGAGTATGGTCATCCGTAGAAGAGCCAGTAAATCCTATGACACTACTAAGAAACATGGCCATGCAAAACCATTATGGTCAACCCCAAATGGCAATATCAAAAATGAAACACAAAAAAGAAATATAAATTCAATCACAAAACATTAAAAAGAATAAAATGAATCTCGAACTAAGAATTGTAGTCTTTCAACGAGGCCAATGACTACCTCTACACAAGACAATGACAGAGGAAGATCACTGCACTTGGAACAGTACAATGTATCAAAGTCTACTAACTAACAACAGTCGCAAATAGATAATGGAGAGGATAAGAACATAAGTAGTCAAGTAAGGGATGGTGTGATACCAAGACACAATCTCAGAAAAGAACTAACTACTAGAGCTGAAACATTAACTAGAATCAACCCTCCATTTAGCCCCATCTATCCAAGGGGTAGACTCCATTCAGCAACCACATAGAGAGAAGAAATAAGAGGAGAGATAGAGGGCTGATGGGGGTGGTCAATGGATGGTTGTCACCTCAGCAATCCAAAACCCCAACCAATTAGGACCCTAAAAGAAAACATATATTATTGTCCAACTGGTAAAGGGCTAGACAAGTCAGTACTATTAACTGGTTCATCAAACTACGAGCGATTTACTAGTTGATATACCTTTGGTATACTGCTGGCTCACAAAAGATTCAATTTTGAGAATTTCATGGTATAACGTTCTACGTATGGGTCCTTATACAGGTCCATGACATTGTCAAGGGTCTTTAGGGGTCTAGGGTGATATGTCAGGTATCTTATCAAAAAATCAAAAATCAAAGTTATGTTACATAAAGGTAATTATTAAATTGTTATGTCGATTACTACGGATGATTTGTCCGTACGGTTCTTAAGAAATACTCAGAAAACCAAAGCCATATCAACATAAATAAACATGATATATTGGTTCAGTATCAGATACATGTATATGCAATACGGGAAACATGGTATAAGTACAAGATACTAAAAATACATATCAAAATATTAGTAAAAATATGGGTATAGAAAATACAAATGCACAAATTAGTCGTTATTTGATGGTACGCACTTTGTATTTCAGCATCGAACGTAGAGTTGGCGCCCATATAGTTAGGGGCGGACGTACATACATCCCACTAGGGGACGGGGCCCCCAGTGAAATCAAAAAATTAAAAAAAATTGAGCTGCAGAACAGCTCTTCTAATTGTGTATGTTTGTGCAATCTAGGGTGGGCACCCAGTGAAACATTTGTAAAAGAGAAAAAGCACAGCAACAGCTGCAACACCACAACGTGGTATGGGGCCCCTATTCGACTCTTTTCATTTCATTCGGCTGCTGCTTGCTTTTCCAATAATTTTTTACCAATGACCACATGTTGTGGGCCCTCCAACCTAACATTTTAGTCCCACCCCAAAAGCATAGCAGCACAGCAAGCAAAGCAATCCCTCTCCCCCCCTTCATTTCTCTTCTTCATTTCTTCCTTCGGGCTTCGGCTGCTTGCTCGCTTCTTCTTCTTTTCAACATAATTTTTTTTACAAAGCTGAAGTTGTTGGAAGGAAAAGTTGTCGGAGGACATCGGGACGGAGTTCACGGAGTTCTTCTGGAAAGAAAGCAACGTACAATTGCAAAGGTGAATTTTAAAATCAAATTAGGTCAAAATTAATTTGGGTGAAAATTATTTTAGATTAAAATTAAATCATGTTTCCGTTTCTATGATTTGTAGGGACTAGGGATATTAGGTTTCTATTTATATGATATGAATTAAACTAATTTGTGCATTTGTGAATTATGAAGTCTCTAATTAAAAAATTATGTTTATGTTTGTATTTGTAGAATTGGTTTTTGAAATTGGAAGTCTGAATATGGAAAGGTTTTTTAAATGAAAATTGTCACAACAAAGTGCAACTTAAAGTTCAGGGGAAGGTGCATCTAATAGTCCTCAACAATCTTTCTCTCCAACTTCAACTAGTAAAGAAATTGTTCATTTGGATAGCTTCCCTTCAGATCTGGTAGAAAGAAAAAAAATTCTGAATATCATCGAAACCAAGTTGATAAAGTTAGAAGAGCTTACTTGCTAAAGGGGCCTTGTCAACCCCATGGCCATGATTTTTCCAATAAAATAATTGAAAATAAATGGCGTCGATTTAATCCGGTTTGATTTGATCAAAATGCTAATTGGCTAGAGTGTAGTATAAAAGAAGACAAAGTGTATTGTGTAACACCCAGTTTTTCAGATGAGGGTAATTTTAAAATTTTGTAATTATAATTATTAATTATTGATATTTATTTCACATTATGATTATTGGTGATTTTTAATTATTTTTAAACTATTTAAAACTGCCTTAAGTCATGGCTTGTGATTTTGACGTGCTGCTAGTGAAACCCTAGAGACTGCATACCTAGAGCCTAACCATGTCATTAGGATGATTTGATTATCATTTTTTAGCCTAGGGAAAATTTGGTCATTTGACTTATTTGAATTATTTGATGATTTATTGAATTGGTAAATTTTAGGTTGACTTGACTTGTTGAGACCTAGTGAACTAGCCTAGAAGCTAACCCTAGCCATGGTGACCCTAGTCTAACTTAGGTTAACCTAATTTTAGTCATTAAAAACTAATTTTAGAAAGAGGGGATTTGGTTTAGTGAAATTTAAGTCATGGCTTATGGTTTCATGAAATGGCTTATGACTTCATGACTTGATTAATCATAACTTAAGCCCATGAGCCAATTTAGGAAACCCTAACCCTAATTCCTTCCTTTATGACCAGCCATAGGGATCCCCACCCTATATAAACACGTATTCTCTAGGGCTTGCCTCTTTCTTTATTTCATTTCAACATGGGAAAAGAAAGGTATTTGTTCCCTTCCAAAAATCTCCATAAATCCATTTTTATTTCTTTTTAATCCTAGTTTCTTGCATTAGAACCTAATACTCTCCTATTTCTGATTTTGGTGTTTAATCCCAGCTTTGGGTCAATTTGGAGCTTTTGCCATCAAGAGGAGGAATCCCCCATTTGAAGCTTTTCCAAGCTTTTTGCACATATAGGTAAAACCCTTTAAATTGATTTAAATTTTGGTTTTCTTTGCATATAGGGCTAGATCTAGGAGTCCCCTAGGTGTCCCTGAAATTTGGATGAATTTCGTGTCCGTTTGGTGTCCGTATCGGACACGTGTCGTAGTGTTGTGTAGGTGTTTGTTGAAATGCCTCTATGGATTGAATTTTAATATTTTTCAAAACAAATTATATATTTGGATAGATCTTAATATGTAGATTATGTTTGTATATGACTGAGCACGAAACCGTGTCTTTGTCGTGTCCAAATTCGTGTTGGACACGCTGTGCGCTGGCCCGGTCGAGTATCCTGCTGCTCGGGTACCATTACGGACACGACACGGACTCTCGTGAGCTGAAACTTGACACACACGTTGTCCTATCGACTGACACGACACTTGTAAATTTTCACGGGTTCTTGATGTGTGTGCACGAAGGAAATTGACCTGCACTGACTTTGTACTTCCTGTGCACACACGAAAATTGTTCACTGATACGCACTGTTTTCTTTGGACATGGATTGATTGGACACAATACAGACACTTCATCACGAAGCCCTACAATGGGCGAACCCCTATACATGAGCTCGACCCATCTCGAGCACTGTGTCGAGCCCACGAAGGCTCGACATGGCTGCACGAGGCAGTCCTTACTGCCAGTTTGGTTGATTTTTCTATTTCGAAATTTGACACTTTGTGTCCAGTTTTTGGACACGAGATAAATGGGGTGGACACGTGCACATACTCTAGTATCATACCAACTCCTATTTGTGTTTTTATGATGAAATTAGGGTCGAACTCCTTGATTCACAATGTGGACTGATACACATGTTTCAGTGTTTGAGTTCTGGAATTTAAATGTATTCTCAACCTTTTCCCCATGACTTAATTATTAGAATTAGTTCAGTACATACATATTAGATTGTTCAAATGTTGAGTTTATGATTTGTGTAGGAATTTTGGGTTCAAAATGGTTTGGGACTGTTCTCATTACTATAATACCTGAGAACACTGAAATTTTACACTGATTTACCAACTGTCCTTTGTACTGAAATTCTTAAGTTATGCCCTGTCACATTGCTCATGTTTCCATGTTCCTATTACACTATATCACACACATTGCACTGGTTCACTTAGGCACCCTACAGTTTCACTAGGACACACTCACCATTGTCACTTAGCACACACACAAGCATGTGCCACACATGACACATTCCTCACATTAATGCACACACACTGAGACACCTGTGCCACTCCTCTCTCTCACACACATACAGGTACACACATGACCCTCTGCATATTGACACTGAGATGGGTTAACTGTCATGTGGTTCCCCATTTCCTGAGTTTACACATTCCTATCTTAACTCTGAAAACTACATTGAATCATGTTCACCCTCTACACACACTGTAACTGAACCTTAAACCCTGATTTCCTGTTTTCAACTGTTATTTTGGATGTTGGCTGTCATGTTAATAATTATAGAATGAGGGTGAGTTGCTGTCTAGATTGGCCACTGATTTGTGTTTGAAATGGGGATTCAATTTGGGGCTTGAAACCAAATGTTAAGCTGTCAGTTGTCTCAGGAATTTCTTGATATTAGTTACTGTTTTTCCCAGTTTTTTCCTCTTTCCTTCAGTCCTTGGGATACTACTTATGGCAGTTGATAGCTCACATTTGTGTGTATTGGTGTGTGCACAAGGGAGAAAATTTGTGGAATAGTAAGGAGAAGAAGGCAGCAGTGGGCATAGCAGTTGCATTGCATTGCCTTGGCTTGCCTGGCTTTTCATTTGCAGCATTGCATTGCAGTGGCATAGCAGCAGCTTTGTTGGCTTGGCTTGCATTGCAGAGCCTTGCAGCAGTTGCAGCAGGCCATGTTGGCAGTGGCTTTAGCAGTAGGCAGCCACTGTTGGCTTGGCTTGACAGGATTGTTAGAGTAGAGGTGGTGTGAGTGTTTTAGAAGGAAACAAGTTCATTCTTGGCAGGTATTTAGGGGTTTAAGTAAGGAGTCATGTTCATATAGGAAGGAGGCTCATGATGTGATGACAGGGTGTGTGCATAAATACTGTTTAGAAGGGTGAGGAAACAGTGATTAGGAGAAATGAGGAGTGAGTCTAGAGTGTGTCAGTTGGAACATTACATATTCATATATATATGTTATATAGACATTTAGATTTCATTATATGTTAGATAATAGGCTATGTGATATACATTAGAGGATATATATAGTTGAGTATATATTTGTGTACCATATATGTTAGGCTATGTTATATATATGTGATATATGTATGTATCCTTGTAGAGGATGTTAGGATAAATGTTATGGTATTGTTAGGAATTAGGAGATTAGCCTTGTATCCTAGTTAACCAATACCTAGACATGGACTCTTAGATCAAATTAACCAATGTTGACTATTGAACTTGATTGACCCTATATAGTGGACTTTGACTCTTAGTTGACTAAAGGTTGACCCAGAGTTGACCAAGTTTGACTTGGACCTAGTTTGACCTAGACAGTTGACCAGGTTTGACTTAGAGTCGACTTTGACCTAGATTGGCCTAGAAATTATGTAGATTGCATCATAAACATCATTTGTCTTATTTAAACACATTATAACCTATATTTCTCTGTTTAGGACATTGTGACTCTGGTGCAGACATCTGATATTATACTACTCTTTTCAGAGTAGCAGGCGAGTACATTCTCTGATAGTTCTCTCATTTATTTGTCAATTACTGTACTTCATTTCTAGTTAGCTGTATGTGATTCTCTGTTACAAACATGTACTGTTATTTCTGAATCAATGTATACGACACACATACTTACTCGTCTTACCTCTATTATTCGAATCACCATACGAATCACTATTCGAACCACCTATTCGTATCTTCATTTGCTGGTTGGACTTGTATTCGTCTTATGTGTTGGATTATAGATTCATTTGTATTAGATGGGCGGAAAAATACTTGATTAGACATGTGAACATTCCTACTATTCGAACCACCCCCTGTGAATAATATTCGAATGATAGCCATTCCACACCCGGCCAGGTGTGTGATGTGCCGGATTTACCCTTAGCCGTTTACATGTCTAACTAAGTATTTTAAAACACACTTGGAGAATTTATTCGAATCGTTGTTAGAACATTGTGAATCACTATTCGTATCACCTTATTCGTATCACCTTATTCGATTCACCTCATTAGAACAATGATTAGAATCACATTCGACTCATACTGTATTGGGATCACATTCGACTCATCCTATATTGGACTCACATTGGGATTACACTCGACTTATATTGTACCATCTGAACTCATTATGTTACTTTAGTTCAGCTAGATCTTATTTTACAGTCTTCATTGCTATGATTCTTCTCTTGTTTAGTTATTTTCTTTTCTTGCACTTTATCTGTCTTTCTTACCATCACCTGAATATAAACTGCCATATTCATCAATACAACTGTCTATAACTGCTTATAGTTCTCTGTCATTTTCTTGGGATTTCTTGATAAATTTTACTCGTTCCTGTCCTGACTGGACCTGTTGAAAATATTACAGATGCTTGCCCTGAGGATATTTGCCCCACTTGCCTTGGAGCAGGAGATGGCTTAGCTACCTTTGGCCCCGACACAAAGGAGTGATCGGGAGACTAGCTAGTAGACTTGGTTTAGTTTTTATGTTTTAGAACTTGAATTGTAATAACTAAGATACGAGTTTGTATTTGAGTTGTTTGAGATATCATTATTTAGTAGTTTATAAATGTTGTTGTTTAGTCTTTAGTTATAAACTTCTGTGTTATCTTATCGTGCTTAGACTGTGATTGAGATTTCATTATATCTATACTTTTCCTCCGTTCAGAGTTGAGTTTTGACAAGTACATTATATAATTGCGTGAGTTGTTGATTAGATAGTAACCTAGGACAGCGTTCTACCGCCGACACTGTGGCGTAGGCTGGACGTACCCACTTCTCGTGCCCCTACACAGGGTGCGGGTCATGACACGTTTTTAGTGGTGGCCCATGCAAGTCGAGAGTCGCATTAGTGCGATATCGTGGTAGTACAGCGACTTAGTTGTACTGCTGCGAGCCTACGATAGGATTGAGAGATAGGCTTTAACGGAGAGGTACTCGATCACAGTTAGGACTACCTGAGAGATTCCTGGATGACCCTTGAGAATCTCATTATGAACTTCGAATTAAAAATTCTTTTTCTCTTGCTTTGATTCACCCTCACTCCTTGATGTTTAAAGAATCTTAGACTATTAACTTCCTTCATCGTATCCTTACTTATATTTTGTCTATCTTATGTTGCTAATTTAGCACCAGTTTTGCAAGCTTATCTTATTCAAGCTTGATCATGACATATTTTATTGGGGGCTGGCACCCACTAACATATTGTCTAATCAGAACCGGTGCATGATGGTCTGATCAACCTATTGCACTTTGGTTCGCTTTTCATATGTTATTCTAGATGGAGGGAGACATAGTTAAATTTGCCCTAGAGTCTCATCCACGATAGCTTTGGCAATTCTCTTTTGAATTATTTCCATCGCCTATGAACCACGTATTGTACTTAATAACATCGCCTTTGAACTCATTATTGTTTTGCCTTTCACATATTTCAGATAGAAAAGGCACTGTACTTGATAGATCAACCCAAGGTATCATGTTTAGTTTCCCTATCCAAAGGAAGAAATTGACTTATTTCTATATCCTTGCATCATCCCTTAAATTCTAATTCCTTGATCATGACCAGTCGACCGGGTCATCCTCCTTATCATCCAGTGTTTGGGATCTTATTCAATTGAATTAATTCAATTGTGACATGGATATCAAATCTTGGATACTCGTGCTCAGACTTCAATGGCCTCGTTCTCCATCTTGCCCAAACTTCGATATATCCTGAAATTGATCAACTTAGATCGTGCCAGGACTAAATCCACTTTTATATACTGTGTTATTGGATTTCAATGCTATTGACACTCGTGCCTTAAACTTTCGATTTTGATCATCTTGGAATGGTAACCCTTCATAATTAATTCCTAGTTGTCCTTACCAGTTTTATATAGGATGGTAGACTGTCCCTTTGCACCTCCTTTTGAGGGAGCTAGGCCACATGTAGCTCAGCACCAACGGGGTAGAGCTTTTGCGATGGCGGTCGAGGAGACCGACGCTGCAGGTGATGGGTTAGCAGGTTTGTCCTTCTCATTCTTCCTTCCCACTTTCCTGTGTGATTCCATTAGCACCTGCCAGGATATAGTTGTGATTGCTAGATAGTATAGCTAACCTGTTCGAGACCGTGGAATCACGACCAGTAGGACAGTGTTGCATGTTATCTTTGACTTTGATTGTTGGGGGTTTGACCTAGTAGGGATACGATCATCTTAATTTCGATGACAAAATTTTTCTAAGGTGAGTAGGATTGTAACACCCAGTTTTTCAGATGAGGATAATTTTGAAATTTTGTAATTATAATTATTAATTATTGATATTTATTTCACATTATGATTATTGGTGATTTTTAATTATTTTTAAACTATTTAAAACTGCCTTAAGTCATGGCTTGTGATTTTGACGTGCTGCTAGTGAAACCCTAGAGACTGCATGACCTAGAGCCTAACCATGTCATTAGGATGATTTGATTATCATTTTTTAGCCTAGGAGAAATTTGGTCATTTGACTTATTTGAATTATTTGATGATTTATTGAATTGGTGAATTTTAGGTTGACTTGACTTGTTGAGACCTAGTGAACTAGCCTAGAAGCTAACCCTAGCCATGGTGACCCTAGTCTAACTTAGGTTAACCTACTTTTAGTCATTAGAAACTAATTTTAGAATGAGGGGATTTGGTTTAGTGAAATTTATCATGGCTTATGGTTTCATGAAATGGCTTATGACTTCATGACTTGATTAATCATAACTTAAGCCTATGGGCCAATTTAGGAAACCCTAACCCTAATTCCTTCCTTTTTGACCATCCATAGGGATCCCCACCCTATATAAACACTTATTTTCTAGGGCTTGCCTTTCTTTATTTCATTTCAACATTGGAAAAGAAAGGTATTTGTTCCCCTTCCAAAAATCCTCATAAATCCATTTTTATTCCTTTTTAATCCTAGTTTCTTGCATTAGAACCTAATACTCTCCTATTTTCTGATTTTGGGATTTAATTCCAGCTTTGGGTCAATTTGGAGCTTTTGCCATCAAGAGGAGGAATCCCCCATTTGAAGCTTTTCCAAGCTTTTTGCACATATAGGTAAAACCCTTTAAATTGATTTAAATTTTGATTTTCTTTGCATGTAGGGCTAGATCTAGGAGTCCCCTGGGTGTCCCTGAAATTTGGGTGAATTTCGTGTCCGTTTGGTGTCTGCATCGGACACGTGTCGTAGTGTTGTGTAGGTGTTTGTTGAAATACCTCTATGGATTGAATGTTAATATTTTTCGAAACAAATTATATATTTGGATAGCTCTTAATATGTAGATTATGTTTGTATATGACTGAGCACGAATTCGTGTCTTTGTCGTGTCCAAATCCGTGTTGGACACGCTGCGCGCTGGCCCGATCGAATGTCCTGCTGCTCGGGTGCCATTACGGATACGACACGGACTCTCGTGAGCTGAAACTTGACACACACGTTGTTCTAATGACTGACACGACACTTGTAAATTTTCACGGGTTCTCGATGTGTGTGCACGAAGGAAATTGACCTGCACTGACTTTGTACTGCCTATACACACACGAAAATTGTTCACTGATACGCACTGTTTTCTTTGGACACGGCTTGATTGGACACAATGCAGACACTTCATCACGAAGCCCTACTATAGGCGAACCCCTATACATGAGCTTGACCCATCTCGAGCACTGTGTCGAGCCCACGGAGGCTCGACATGGCTGCACGAGGCAGTCCTCACTGCCAGTTTGGTTGATTTTTTTTATTTCAAAATTTGACACTTTGTGTCCAGTTTTTGGACACGAGATAAATACGTGCACATACTCTAGTATCATACCAACTCCTATTTGTGTTTTTATGATGAAATTAGGGTCGAACTCCTTGATTCACAATGTGGACTGATACACATGTTTCAGTATTTGAGTTCTGAAATTTAAATGTATTCTCAACCTTTTCCCCATGATTTAATTATTAGAATTAGTTCAGTACATACATATTAGATTGTTCAAATGTTGAGTTTATGATTTGTGTAGGAATTTTGGGTTCAAAATGGTTTGGGACTGTTCTCATTACTAGAATACCTGAGAACACTGAAATTATGCACTGATTTACCAACTGTCCTTTGTACTGAAATTCCTAAGTTATGCCCTGTCACATTGCTCATGTTTCCATGTTCCTATTACACTATATCACACACATTGCACTGGTTCACTTAGGCACCCAACAGTTTCACTAGGACACACTCATCATTGTCACTTGGCACACACACAAGCATGTGCCACACATGACACATTCCTCACATTAATGCACACACACTGAGACACCTGTGCCACTCCTCTCTCTCACACACACACAGGTACACACATGACCCTCTGCATATTGACACTGAGATGGGTTAACTGTCATGTGGTTCCCCATTTCCTGAGTTTACACATTCCTATCTTAACTCTGAAAACCACGTTGAATCATGTTCACCCTCTACACACACTGTAACTGAACCTTAAACTCTGATTTTCTGTTTTCAACTGTTATTTTGGATGTTGGTTGTCATGTTAATAATTATAGAATGAGGGTGAGTTGTTGTCTAGATTGGCCACTGATTTGTGTTTGAAATGGGGATTCAATTTGGGGCTTGAACCCAAATGTTAAGCTGTCAGTTGTCTCAGGAATTTCCTGATATTAGTTACTATTTTTCCCAGTTTTTTCCTCTTTCCTTCAGTCCTTGGGATACTACTTATGGCAGTTGATAGCTCACATTTGTGTGTATTGGTGTGTGCACAAGGGAGGAAATTTGTGGAACAGTAAGGAGAAGAAGACAGCAGTGGGCATAGCAGTTGTATTGCATTGCCTTGGCTTGCCTGGCTTTTCATTTGCAGCATTGCATTGCAGTGGCATAGCAGCAGCTTTGTTGGCTTGGCTTGCATTGCAGAGCCTTGCAGCAGTTGCAGCAGGCCATGTTGGCAGTGGCTTTAGCAGTAGGCAGCCAATGTTGGCTTGGCTTGACAGGATTGTTAGAGTAGAGGTGGTGTGAGTGTTTTAGAAGGGAACAAATTCATTCTTGGCAGGTATTTAGGGGTTTAAGTAAGGAGTCATGTTCATATAGGAAGGAGGCTCATGATGTGATGACAGGGTGTGTGCATAAATACTGTTTAGAAGGGTGAGGAAACAGTGATTAGGAGAAATGATGAGTGAGTCTAGAGTGTGTCAGTTGGAACATTACATATTCATATATATATGTTATATAGACATTTAGATTTCATTATATGTTAGATAATAGGCTATGTGATATACATTAGAGGTGTATTATATATATAGTTGAGTATATATTTGTGTACCATATATGTTAGGCTATGTTATATATATGTGATATATGTATGTATCCTTATAGAGGATGTTAGGATAAATGTTATGGTATTGTTAGGAATTAGGAGATTAGCCTTGTATCCTAGTTAACCAATACCTAGACATGGACTCTTAGACCAAATTGACCAATGTTGACTATTGACCTTGATTGACCCTATATAGTGGACTTTGACTCTTAGTTGACTAAAGGTTAACCCAAAGTTGACCAAGTTTGACTTGGACCTAGTTTGACCTAGACAGTTGACCAGGTTTGACTTAGATTCTACTTTGACCTAGATTGGCCTAGAAATCATGTAGATTGCATCATAAACATCATTTGTCTTATTTAAACACATTATAACCTATATTTCTCTGTTTAGGACATTGTGACTCTAGTGCAGACATCTGATATTATACTACTCTTTTCAGAGTAGCAGGCGAGTACATTCTCTGATACTTCTCTCATTTATTTGTCAATTACTGTACTTCAGTTCTAGTTAGCTGTATGTGATTCTCTGTTACAAACACGTACTGTTATTTCTGAATCCATGTATACGACACACATACTTACTCGTCTTACCTCTATTATTCGAATCACCATACAAATTATTATTCGAACCACCTATTCGTATCTTCATTTGCTGGTTGGACTTGTATTCGTCTTATGTGTTGGATTATGAATTCATTTGTATTAGATGGGCGAAGAAATACTTGATTAGACATGTGAACATTCCCACTATTTAAACCACCCCCTGTGAATAATATTCGAACGATAGCCATTCCACACCCGGCCAGGTGTGTGATGTGCCGGATTTACCCTTAGCCGTTTACATGTCTAACTAAGTATTTTAAAACACACTTGGAGAATTTATTCGAATCGTTATTAGAACATTGTGAATCACTATTCGTATCACCTTATTCGTATCACCTTATTCGATTCACCTTATTAGAACAATGATTAGAATCACATTCGACTCATACTGTACTGGGATCACATTCGACTCATCCTATATTAGACTCATATTGGGATTACACTCGACTTATATTGTACCATCTAAACTCATTATGTTACTCTAGTTCAGCTAGATCTTATTTTACAGTCTTCATTGCTATGATTCTTCTCTTGTTTAGTTATTTTCTTTCCTTGCACTTTATCTGTCTTTCTTACCATCACCTGAATATAAATTGCCATATTCATCAATACAACTGTCTATAACTGCTTATAGTTCTCTGTCATTTACTTGGGATTTCTTGATGAATTGTACTCGTTCCTGTACTGACTGGACCTGTTGAAAATATTACAGATGCTTGCCGTGAGGATATTTGCCCCACTTGCCTTGGAGCAGGAGATGGCTTAGCTACCTTTGGCCCCGACACTCAGGAGTGATCGGGAGACTAGCTAGTAGACTTGGTTTAGTTTTTATGTTTTAGAACTTGAATTGTAATAACTGAGATACGAGTTTGTATTTGAGTTGTTTGAGATATCATTATTTAGTAGTTTATAAATGTTGTTGTTTAGTCTTTAGTTATAAACTTCTGTGTTATCTTATTGTGCTTAGACTGTGATTGAGATTTCATTATATCTATACTTGTCCTCCGTTCGGAGTTGAGTTTTGACAAGTACATTATATAATTGCGTGAGTTGTTGATTAGATAGTAACCTAGGACAGCGTTCTACCGCCGACACTGCGGCGTAGGCTGGACGTACCCACTTCTCATGCCCCTACACAGGGTACAGGTCGTGACATATTGCTTGTGCTGCTATTTGTTTAGGGATCAATTTGGCAATCAAGGTGATAGTGGGGCATTTGTAATCGATAGTGTTTCTGCTTGGAATAAAACGGAGAGGTTAGATTCTTATGTTGGTGTGGTTAATAGTGCTCATAATTTGTCACTGAAGAGATGTGAAGATCTAATGAGACAAAATCAATCTATTGCGGTTGCACTTCATAGACAATCAAATATTGTGAAAATTGAATATCGGATTCGTTTATATGCTTTTATTCTGCTTGTAGATTTTTGTTGTACCAAGGGTTATCTTTTCGTGGCCATGATGAGACCGAAGCTTCTACAAATAGAGAAAAAAATTTAAAATGATTAAGTATACTGCTGATCAAAATAATTCTGTTCGTAATCTTGTTCTTACAAATGCTCCACAAAATTATCAAATGGTTGCTCCGGGTATTCAAAAAGATATTGCTCATTGTTTTGCACAAGAAATATTACAAAATATACTTAAAGAGTTTCAAAATAATTTTTCTCATTGATGGTGGATGAGTCTAGTGATGTATCTAGCAAAGAATAAATGGTTGTAGTTTTGCGCTTTGTTGACTCCAGTGGGAATGTGAAAGAAAGGTTCATTGGTGTTGTTCATGTGATGGAGACTTCTTCTTTGTCACTAAAATCTGCAATTGATAATCTGTTTGCTAATCATGGTTTGAGATTGATGAAAGTTCGGGGTCAAAGCTATGACGGGACAAGTAACATGAAGGATGAATTCAGTGGGTTAAAAACTCTGATTATTAATGAAAATGAGTCAGCATATTATGTTCATTATTTTGCACATCAACTTCAGTTAGCTCTTGTTGTTGTGGCTAGAAAACATGTTGATATTGCAGATTTTTTTAATATGATTTCTACCTTGATGAATGTTGTGGGAGCCTCTTGTAAGCGTAAGACATAATTCGACAAAAACAAGCAGAAAAAGTAGCAGAAGGAATCAAGAGTGGTTTGATTGAGACAAGAAAGGGATTGAATCAAGAGTTAAGTCTTAAGAGGGCCGTGGATACACGTTGGGGGTCTCATTATAATCATTGTTGAACTTGGTTGCTTTGTTCTCTTCTGTTGTTGAAGTTCTTGAAGTTGTTTCATGTGATGCTACGAATTCATCCATAAAAGCCCAAGCACGTGGTCTATTGAGGTATTTGCAATCATTTGATTTTGTCTTCAATTTGTAACTAATGCTAAATTTATTGGGGATCACAATCAAATTATCATTGGTTTTGTAGGTATTTGCAATCATTTGATTTTGTCTTCAATTTACAATTGATGCTAAATATATTGGGGATTACAAATGAGTTGTCATTGGCTTTGCAAAGAAAATATGAAGACATTTTGAATGTTATAGCACTTGTCAAAGTGGCTAAGGGGCAATTGCAAGCGGTAAGAGATGATGGATGGAAATCTCTCCTAAGTAAGATCACCACATTTTGCAATGAGAACAAGATTGACTCTTTGGATATGAATGATGGATATGTTGATCCTTACCATCCTCGACGTAAAAGCAAAACATTACTAATGAATTTCATTATCGTATGGAATGCTTTTATGAGATTATAGATAAGCAACTTTTGGAGATTAATGATCGATTCAATGAGGTCAATTCTCAGTTGCTTCTTTGTGTTGCTAGCTTGAATCTACATGATAATTTTGGTGACTTTAATGCATCAAAGTTGACAAAGTTGGCTCAATTTTATCCTAATAATTTTTCTCTCATTGAATGCATGACTCTTGAGCATCAATTAGAGACATATATTATGGATGTACAAACAGATGACAGATTTAGTCAACTGAAGGGGCTTGGTGATCTATCTAGATTACTAGTGCAAACAAAGAAGTACCTTTCATATCCTTTGGTGTATCGGCTTTTGAAGTTAGCATTGATTTTGCCTATAGCAACAGCAAGTGTGAAAAGATGCTTCTCTGCAATGAATATTGTCAAGACGGATTTACGAAATCGAATTTGTGATCAGTTTTTAAAATGATTGTCTTGTATGTTTCATAGAAAAAGAATTGATGAGTAGTATTACAAATGATGTTGTAATTAAACGTTTTCAAAGTATGAAAACTCGTAGAGAACAATTGTGAGATCGCTGAGATGTAATGCTTTATTGTATGAAAACTAGTAGAGAACAATTTTTACCTTTTGTACTAAAATTTTGTCATTTGTTTGGGGTTGTTTGGAGTGGTTTGTATGTTCAATTTTTAATTATGTACATTGCTCATATATGTTTAGTGATGTATCTAGCAAAGAATAAATGGTTGTAGTTTTGCGCTTTGTTGACTCCAGTGGGAATGTGAAAGAAAGGTTCATTGGTGTTGTTCATGTGATGGAGACTTCTTCTTTGTCACTAAAATCTGCAATTGATAATCTGTTTGCTAATCATGGTTTGAGATTGATGAAAGTTCGGGGTCAAAGCTATGACGGGACAAGTAACATGAAGGATGAATTCAGTGGGTTAAAAACTCTGATTATTAATGAAAATGAGTCAGCATATTATGTTCATTATTTTGCACATCAACTTCAGTTAGCTCTTGTTGTTGTGGCTAGAAAACATGTTGATATTGCAGATTTTTTTAATATGATTTCTACCTTGATGAATGTTGTGGGAGCCTCTTGTAAGCGTAAGACATAATTCGACAAAAACAAGCAGAAAAAGTAGCAGAAGGAATCAAGAGTGGTTTGATTGAGACAGGAAAGGGATTGAATCAAGAGTTAAGTCTTAAGAGGGCCGTGGATACACGTTGGGGGTCTCATTATAATCATTGTTGAACTTGGTTGCTTTGTTCTCTTCTGTTGTTGAAGTTCTTGAAGTTGTTTCATGTGATGCTACGGATTCATCCATAAAAGCCCAAGCACGTGGTCTATTGAGGTATTTGCAATCATTTGATTTTGTCTTCAATTTGTAACTAATGCTAAATTTATTGGGGATCACAATCAAATTATCATTGGTTTTGTAGGTATTTGCAATCATTTGATTTTGTCTTCAATTTACAATTGATGCTAAATATATTGGGGATTACAAATGAGTTGTCATTGGCTTTGCAAAGAAAATATGAAGACATTTTGAATGTTATAGCACTTGTCAAAGTGGCTAAGGGGCAATTGCAAGCGGTAAGAGATGATGGATGGAAATCTCTCCTAAGTAAGATCACCACATTTTGCAATGAGAACAAGATTGACTCTTTGGATATGAATGATGGATATGTTGATCCTTACCATCCTCGACGTAAAAGAAACATTACTAATGAATTTCATTATCGTATGGAATGCTTTTATGCGATTATAAATAAGCAACTTTTGGAGATTAATGATTGATTCAATGAGGTCAATTCTCAGTTGCTTCTTTGTGTTGCTAGCTTGAATCTACATGATAATTTTGATGACTTTAATGCATCAAAGTTGACAAGGTTGGCTCAATTTTATCCTAATAATTTTTCTCTCATTGAATGCATGACTCTTGAGCATCAATTAGAGACATATATTATGGATGTACAAACAGATGACAGATTTAGTCAACTGAAGGGGCTTGGTGATCTATCTAGATTACTAGTGCAAACAAAGAAGTACCTTTCATATCCTTTGGTGTATCGGCTTTTGAAGTTAGCATTGATTTTGCCTATAGCAACAGCAAGTGTGAAAAGATGCTTCTCTGCAATGAATATTGTCAGGACAGATTTACGAAATCGAATCTGTGAAAAGATGCTTCTCTGCAATGAATATTGTATAAAAACTCGTAGAGAACAATTTTTACCTTTTGTACGAAAATTTTGTCATTTGTTTGGGGGTTGTTTGGAGTGGTTTGTATGTTCATTTTTTAATTATGTACTTTGCTCATGTATGTTTAATTTTTTGGAACGTTGTCTCCGAACTCTCTTATGATTGTGTCCCTATTAGAATCTCATTATGGATCCGCCACTGCATGTAGTTACTTATGTGGCAGTCACTAATGGGTCATAGGTTACATGGGAACCTAAATGATTTGGTTGTTACGCATTGGCCGAGTCCTCCAATCGGATTCGAGGAATTAAAGGGTTTATACATGGGCTCTCTTCAATTTTGCACCCACCCTCCTCCCCTTTATATCGTTGCCGAAATGAATGCCATTTAATTTCCGTTTGAGTAAGCACGTGATAGAGGGGTGGGGGAAGGGCAAGTAGCATCCAGCCAACCAAGCAAGGCCAAGACAGACAGACAGACAGACCTTTCTCACTTTACTCAATTGGCATAAAAATATCTCCCTCTTTTTTTCTTCCTTCCCCGTCCCCTTCTCCATTCTTCTCCTCCTCCTCCTCCTCCTCCTCAAACAAGAACACTCCCACGTCCCAAATCTCTCTCTCTCTCTCTCTCTCTCTCTCTCAATTAATTACTGGAGAAGAAGAACCTTATCGGGTCTCTTACCGGATTATCGGATTCGGGTATGTTTGCTTTGTATATACTTTTGTAATATTTTTTTTCTTTTTCTTTTTTTCTTTTGAAAACCAAAGCCGGTGGACGACTCCGTCCGACCTTGGCCCAGCCGTGACCACCGCCCCCCAGCCACCTCCGTGGGAGGGAGGGCTCGAACTCGGCCCTCACCTCCGGTGCACGGTAATGTTACTAGTACACCACGACTCGATATGCGTATACTTTTGTAATATATATATATATATATATATATATATATATATATATATATATATATATAAAAATTATTTTATAATTTGGGATGGATTATAAGATGTAATCATCGTTTTATCTATAATATTTCAATAATACTAAGTGTACTACCAAATGCTTACAACCCCTTTATAACCACTCACCCATTTGCTGACATGTCAGCAATGGGTGAAGGTTGTAAGTGGGTTGTAAGCATTTGGTTGTAACTGTAGCATTACTTTTACCTTCTTGGAAATATATATGTATATCCGTTACTAATTCTTAACTCTGTTTTTATTAGTAATTTAATTATTACTATTTCATTTTATTTCCATTTCAAGATTTCTTGACGATGGATCCTTTAATTAAATTAATAATGGAGAAACAGAATTAGAAATTAGTAACGGGAATAAATACAAATAACTCTTTGTCTCTCTCTATATGTATGTATACATATATATAGTTTTGTTGATGGATGGATGCATGCATGTTGTTGTATTTACAGAGAGGAGAGGATAGATAGAGATGAAGATACAGTGCGACGTGTGCGAGAAGGCGGAGGCGACGGTGCTGTGCTGCGCAGACGAGGCCGCCCTGTGCTGGTCCTGCGACGAGAAGGTGCACGCCGCCAACAAGCTCGCGGAGAAGCACCAGCGGGTCCCCCTCCTCCTCCCCAGCAACAGCACCACTCCCTCCTCCTCCCACTTACCAACCTGCGATATTTGTCAAGTAAGTAAGAGACTTGTTGTTGTTGTTGTTGTTGTTTGTACATACCAATGCTAGCTTATGAAAGAAATAAATACACACTTAAGACACACAAATACTGGGGCCATGTCCATATGGTCGATCGTTTCTGTATGCCGTTATGGCCTCAGACTCTCAAACCGGTCTAAACAATTTCCCAAAATATTACTGCCATGAATTCTTGGGTTGCATGGTCTAAAAGAGGAGACTACTAGTGTTTGCGGTCCGATCGAAAAAGAAAAACGAAAAAAAAAAAAGGAATTTTTCCTGGTTTTCCATGGCCATGGTATCTTATTGCAATAGTTCACTTGTTTTGCATAGATGGCCGTTTCTCACATTCTAAGGGATCATGTACAAATACTAAAAAAATGTCTTTTTTTAACCATTCTAAGAAAAGGGCTTTTTTCTGACATTCTAAGGACAATGTCAATGCAGTTTCTAAAAAATAGGATGGCCTAAATCTAAAAATGGAGATTTCGTATTAGTATATATACGGAGGTAAATTTTCGGTACCTTGCGGGGTTTTTGGGTCCTGTGCAATCGCACATCTTGTACATGCTCAGAAACGGCCGTGTCAACGAGATATGCTCTCTTGGAGCTAAAATGACCAGAAACAGAAAGGCAAATTGAATGCATTTCGACATTATCATTGCCATGAACATGTAATTAGGTTGGGCCTTCTAGTAATGATTTTTGTTTGTGATGTTAGAATAACTAAGCCCAATCTAGAAAAGAAAAAAGGTTGCAAAATAGAGAAAAGTTTATTATGAAGTTTTGTTTTAAAAAAAACTGCAGTTAAAAAGATAATTAAACTCAATTTGTGTTAACTAGAGGTTTGTCTAAATGTGCGTTTAACAGCTTGAGGCATGGTTGGAGTTCTAGTAGGAATACAAGGATTCAATTGAGGTAGGAATAGAATTTGAGAAAAATAAAGTCGGATTGTAGTTCTGTTAACTCTTGTTTGAAAGTTGATTAGGTGACAGAAATGGAGTTATCCCTAACTCCAATATCTACCCAAACATTTAAAGCAGAGTTACTTGGACCTTATATGTATTACCTCACAAAAGTAGAGTTTTCTTTTTCAGAACGTGTCCCTCAACACGAACCCTGAAAGATTTAGTTTATACATTTGATCATGAACAATCCCTGGTTGTTTAACTAGCTTCCATCCTATGTACATTAATCATGCTTGCTAGTTGTATACTGTTCTCTCTACTAATATGCTAAAAGTTGTCCATGCTACACACTTTAGTTGTGTGCTAAAATGTTCCTGTGGTGATGGTATGAACAGAAATAAAAATCACTTTGTTTTAGTTCATAACTTCATACTTTTAGTCTATTTTGTTCAAAATGTTTTCAATATAGATTCTTCTTGAAGTGACATTTTGTGCACTACTTTACAATATATACTATGGGTGGGACACTCATTTCTCATATCCAAAGTCAATCGTGCCTTATTATCCTGTGATAAAAACTCGTTGCGAAGAAGGAGCATAAATAAAGGTTAATTGTTCTTTGCCTATGATTTCTTGTTCCGCTGCTTCTACCTCTACCTGATTGCAGCTCCGCCTTCATGGAAGGTTTTCAAGGTTGGCAAGGACATGGAAGAGAGGGTAAGAAGAGGACAGGGAAAATAGTTAAAATTCGTAACTATAATTTTAGTCTGACATCTTTTGACTTGTTGGGTTTGATTCATAGAACACGTTAATCTAGCTTGGTTCAACCCTGTCATTTGAGTTAGTATAAACCATGTTCATGTTACAGTTATCACTGTACCTTTCTCCTCTCAATTTTTCCCCTTATCCCAAGTCCCTAGCAAGCTTGATGAGCAGTAATAATGGTGCCAAGGCCTTCCACCAGTACCGACACAATGGTGAGTAGTAGTAGTTTTTCCACCCTTTTTTTTATCCTTTGGCCGTTTTACCTTTTTCATGCTTGACACACTACCGGCTGCATCATACAAACATGAGCATTCCAATGGCAGAGCCAAGGTATATACATCTTTGAAATGGGGATGGATAGGAAATTGGATGACCATGAAAAAAATAGTTAGAATTAAACCTTCCAATATAAAATCAAACATCCAAAAGAAAAGAACTCATGCCTTCATGGCAATGATATAATTCGACTGCTTTATATAAATGCAATATAGCCCGCAAATATTCCAAGCATCCACTTGAAATTTGAAACTTTCAAAGATATGCATTAGGGGATTAAACAATTTTGGCCAATTGCAATTAGGTCTCTTTTGAATAAGTCCTTGGTTCTTTTTGTAGCTATCTTTAACTTGAGAGGAATTAGTGGGCATCTTAAAAGTTAAAACACTCCAATCAATCAATATAAATACAAAGTTTTTTGTATGGGTTGTGTTAGATTGAGGAGTTAAGTTTTGTACTAATCAAGAGATTACCTAGGATTGGCTGGATAACGGGGTCTCTTCTTGGTCCTAGGCTTACTGAGATGCTACAACACCAGATTTTAAGTGGCTAATCAGCCAAATATCTGATTCAGACTGCTGCTAATAAGAATTCCATGTAGCTCTGTAATTGTGATTAACCTGCTGTAATCTCATTAGTTGTTAAACGGTCCTAGATGGAGGTCATTATGAAATTGCTCAAGTTAATTATCACTGGCTTTTATTAGTGGTGATGAGATTTTACGATTTTCATCTTGAGAGGAAGTGTGAATTTTTTTTTGTCCGTCTTTTCTTTCTTGATCTTCATGGATAGATGGTAAAGTAATTGGAGGGTTTGTGGAACGAGATTAACCTTGATGTGGCGGCAACTGTTTCCTAGGAACATAGTACATTAAATTCATCAAAACCTTAAACCTTCAAAGATGCTTCAGTGCCAATGCAGTGATAGTGTTGGCCGTTATAGTTGCCAGTCGTAATAACTTAGGAAACTTCTGGAAAGGTCCCCCATAAATGACTGCAGTAAGGTATGCACACAGTATAAAAGATGGGGTGACACATATTGAATGATACTGTGTGTGGGTAACTTCTCTTCCATCACAAGGTTCTGGCCCATCTGGTCCTTGCTGTTGTGTCCTTCCTCTCATGAATCATGCTTCTTCTCTTGTCTTCCTCTCATAAAGCAGGAAGCCGCTAATGAATGCGTCATGTGATGACAGAGAGAGCGTTGAGATGGTGAAAGCATGCTTTCTTTCATTGTTTCCTATACCTGCCAATGGTGGTAACATGTAAATGTTGTCCCGTAAATAGCATTGAAAACCTTATTCAGGGTTGAGTTATTCGAGTTGGTTGCTTGATGGCCTTACCACAGAGGTAATTCATGGTAAAAGATAAATTGGTGTCTTTAAAAGCTTGGCACATTACCAAACAGATCAAGATAGATCTCTAGTAAAGGGAGTAAAAAAAAAAAATGGATCAAGTTTACTCCTAAACAGTTCCATCACGCAAATTGGATTTCATTAGGCTTCTTGTGGTGACTTTCCATTTCATATTTATAACTTGAAACAATTTTTTTTTGCCAATGTGCTCTTAAAAGTTACTTGTACATCACTTCTTGAATGTATAGGAGAAGGCTGGATATTTCTTCTGCTTGGAGGATCGTGCTATACTCTGTCGGCATTGTGATGTCGGCATCCACACAGCGAGCCCTTACGGGTCGTCACATCAACGCTTCCTTGTTACAGGGGTCAGAGTCGCCCTCCAACACTGCCTCGCTAACAACAGCAACACCAACGACGACAGAAGCAACAGCAGCAGCAGCAACGGCAACAGCGGTAACCCTTTGGCCTCCCGGTCATCGGAAGCCTCGATTGCTAACAGGAAAATGTCTGGGTCAAGGCTGGGATTTGACGTGCCGGAGGCGGAGGGTCAGGGCCTCAAGGCAGAATGGATGTGGAATGAGGTATTTGCCAAGTCTGAGGAGTTTGATCTGTGTTTTGGAATATCAGAACCTGGTTCTTCAAGTTAGTATTTAGATCTCTATATCTGGGGCCTTTTTACTTGGCCTAAAGAGGGAAAATAAAAGGCTAACGGGAGAGAAGGGAGAGATTTCTACTTTAGTTTTAGTCTTGTGCTTGCATCATCAGTTTTTTTGCTGTATTTTTCTCTTGGTTTGTGAATTTATTTTTCTTGTTATGAACTCGTATGTCAATTCAAAGAAAAGCTCACCAAGTCCTTTATATTGATCTTGATATTCTTTCTTCTAGACTCCTAGGTCGGTCCAAATATTGCCTTTGGCATTGTTTATGTTGACTCGGATCCCAATTGAATCTCTCCTCCTTCTATGGGGCCGCCTCATGATTGAAACTCAATGATGAAGCTCCCTGCAGTAACTTAGATCAAGGTGAATGAATGGAGAGGATCAGCCGTCCCTGATCCGGTATGCCAACCATGCCCCCCGACATGTGGACCTTTTGTTGGTTTCTATAAAGGATTGGGACACCGAATCATAAATACAATTGGGGAGATGGTCATGAATTGAGAGGTAGGTTTGGGGTCAGCAACATCAACACTGTGTGGCGGTTGGATATCATTGAAAAGATTGGAGGAAGTGAAAACAAGTTGGTCAAGGACTGAATTATTCGGTTGTGTGTTTCATCTGGTAATGCAAATGTGTTGTAAACATTACTGGCGTGACCGACGGGTCACACAACCCTGGTTGTAGCCAACAGAGGGATGCTATCTCGGGGGGGGGGGGGGGGGGGGGGGGGGGGGGGGGGGGGGGGGGGGTAGGCTAGTCTACACCCACCAAAAGACAGGGCCATGCATGTTAACCATTCCACGCAATGGTGCTATCCTGTGTCAACATAAAATTATTTTGACACCAACCAAGTTTTTTAAATTTGCTTTCGTAGGGATGGATACAAGGAAATCTCATGTAAATTTACTTATTGACGCTTGTCAACATTTTTTTTGGGAGAAATTTGTTTAAAAAAAACAAAACAAAAATGTCAATGTCCTTCTCCGTGAACTTGTGGCATCATATGACGACCAAATTAAACCTGGAGTGGATGCTTAAAACATGAAAACACAAGGTCTCCTGATTAGTAGTTGCAAGGATTATCGGAATTTTTATCCGTAAATCCAACACGCCAGTAAAACTTGTCCATCAAAGAAGATGAGCTGACCTACAAAAAAAAAAAAAAAAAAGATTAAGGTGACTGCATCCCAGAGATTCATATATGAAACGAGGATTGAAAATGAGCAATAATAACCCTCAACACATATATAAACCAAGATAAGGACCAAAGTTTTGCAGATCTAACAAGAACACCCCGCCTTCCTCCAATTCTCCCAAATGGGTAGGCTAGTCCAATGCCCCGATCGACCAACCGACCACCGCTCCGTTGTACTGAGATGTCTGAAAGTAATGAAAATGAAAGGGTACCATCAAATCATCAAGGCATGACCACAAACTCTTTCAATTAATAAGGGTACCAACCATGCAAGTTGTTAAATGACAGCAAGCAGAAGTCCACCATACCAAAAATGCCAATAGACCATGGAAGGTGTAGAAGCTACAGATTGCACCACTGTATAAATCATGTACTTTCCTAACAAATTAAAGAATTTAATTCTACAAGGGCACAACATAGAACTGATCACGAGTCATCTTACACTTTGGGAGATTTAGGTACCTAAATTGCCAGCAGAAAAGCTGGTTTCGAAAAGATACTACCACAAAGTATATATTCAAACGCTGGGAGAAACAGTCCCCAAGCGGACGAAAAAAATATCCGGAAGTTGATTCCCGAGTATGAAACAGTCAACTGGGGGTGCCAACCTATTAGAAAAGCAGATAAATGCTGACTAGATATTTAAGTTTAAGATTATCCATTAAAGTTGGGACTTTTTGATGCTAGAAAGAACACAATAGCAAGATAAACATGCATAACATAAAACAAAGTCTAAAATGGAATCCAGACTCTAAAGTGCAGACTGATTTGCTGCTTGCATTGAAAATAGCATGCCCTTAACTTAATTGCCAACTCCTATCTAAAACATCAATGAACTTCCAAACCCTCAAGCTCTGGCTCTCTTGTTGCTGCAAGCTGGACACTTGTACTGCTTGATGTGTTCAGCCCTGGCAGGAGTGATCCTCACACACTTACCATGGAACCATCTTTCACAAACATCACAGCATATCCAAAACTCATCGGTAGCATAATTATCACCGCAAGCACCGCATAAAGTATTCCCATGCTCATCCTCCTCTTCCTCCTCGTCTTCTCCTCCCTCGCTCTCTTCTTCCTCTTTCGGAGGAGCAACTTTTGAAGGCTTCGTCTCAGAATGTCGTGAAGGCTAACAATGTAACCAAAGAGAAGAATCAATTGCGGTGTTAACGAGACCCAAGACATGCAACGGAATATAAAAATATTTACTCACCTTTGAATTTGACTTGTTGCTCTTACTGCTGCTGTTGGGGGTCTTCTCTTTTGTTTGTTTCTTGGCAGTTCCAGTCAGGACTTCAAATATAGTAGGCAGCCCATTGATCATCTGGAACAGACGTCTCCTGTAAGCATAGTTCCACAACGGATAAGCATGGTTCTTGAAAGAATGTAATGTAAAAAACACAAAGGTGTGGTTAAGAGAGGCAAGCATGTACAAGCAGCTTAACACTTAATGATGAAACAAGTGCATCTTTAATACTAGCACTCAAGATACCAGAAGTACCAACTATAGTTGGCCAGAACAACAGGCAATCCCCCAAGTCTGACAAAACTTGTCAAAGTCGAATCCGAGGTATGCCCATGTCAAAGTTAGCCACAATGGACATGGATATAAACACATGTTTTACTGGCATTCATGCTTGATATATTCTTCACTGACGTGTTCACTAAATCATTATTATTTTTATTGTTTCAACCTTCATATGTATCTTACTCAAACAGTTATAGATTGTTATAGCATATGGCAGTACATTGTATTTTCCACCATTTTTACTCTATATTAACGTGTTGATTCGAGGTCCTTTTGATTGAGATGTTATGCCAACATAGGTTTTGCTTAGAGCACACTTTAGTTGCTAGCATAGATCCTTAGCTTTCTAGTATGGGTGCACACACAAAGGGAACAGTTGGCTATATGTATTGAGAAAACCCAAAAATGTGTGCACCAAATTTCACGAACTGGTAATGCTAATCCTCTCAGACAGAGACATCATTTCTATATTGGGGGTGGTGCAATAGATGGTAGTATTTGATAGTCCTCTTGAAGTCTTATTCTTCAAAGGCTAAATTGCACTTTGATACCCTCAACTATTCCGCTTTTTCAAGTTGATACCATAAACTTTTTTACTCAACAACTTAATACCTCAACTATTATTTTTTTTCAACTTGATACCTAAATTTTAAAAATCCCCAAAATCCCTTCCCTCTCCCCTTCTCCCCCCCTCCGGCGACCACCTCCCTCCCTTCCCTCTCCGGCGACCACCTCCCCCCCCCCTTCCCTCTCCGGCGATGGTGGAGTCGGGAAAGGAGGGCAGCGGGAGAGGGAGGGGGAGGTGCGGGTGGCCGGAGGGGAGCGCGGGGAGGGGCGGACCCGGCGGAGGGTGCAGGCGGGGCGGAGGGGAGAGGGGCGGACCCGGCGGAGGGTGCAGGCGGGGCGGAGGGGAGAGGGGCGGGGGTGGTGGCCCGAAGGGGGGGGGGGGGGGGGGGGGCTGGAGGAGGGGAGGGGGGAGGGGTTGAGTGGTAGTTTTAATTTTTTGGTAAGGGCATTATTGTCCAAAAAAAATTTAGGGTATCAAGTTGAAAAAAAAATAGTTGAGGTATCAACTTGAAAAGCGGAATAGTTGAGGGTATCAAAGTGCAATTAAGCCTTCTTCAAATAAATCAAAGTACATCTATATATAACTGGAAAATATAAGTAGCTAACAGCTGACAAAAAAGTAGGATAAAGCCTTTGCTGTTTTGTCATCGTGAATTATATAAGTAGCCCGACTCCTGTCATCCATTCAATTACAATGGAAACGAAGTCCTCTAGTTTGTGCATTTCCCAAAAGGGTCATGTGTACAAGTACTACTATCATCAGTCAGATCCACCCATGGAAATGTTAAGTGGCACATCTACTGGAAATTCAAGTTAATTGATTAAAAAATCTAATATAGCTGTGTTATACTGAGACATTAGCTTATTAGACTTGGCAGCTGAGAAACAATTTCTGATAATTTTGTATTAAGCAGTACCATTCAGCTATATTATATTTTGTATCTAATATAGCTGTGTTATACTGAGACATTAGCTTATTAGACTTGGCAGCTGAGAAACAATTTCTGATAATTTTATATTAAACAGTACCCTTCAGCATTGATTTGCATAAGGTGCGGTGGGACCTACTCCCTTTGTATATTATCAATCTTTTCATAAACTGTAAGTAACACTGTTTCCGTTAAGTGGTCCTGATCCCAATGATGAATGACAAAGGTAACAAAAAGTATCACATGGTGTCTATACTGGGTAAGGGTGGAAACTTTACACTTCTCTATCAAAGCATGAATTACGCACGGAAAGGGATCCAAATGGAACGGAATAGGAGATCTAAGGAGGACATGGTAGTATATAGACATTGCTCTATCTAGATGTCATTTAATTTTTTCTTTTTTTCTTTTTCTTTTCTTTCCAGCACGTGCGGGCTCAGTTAAATCGTCTCCCTGCACACGATTTTTAGCCGATCGTCATGTCGCTTCGGACTCTTCGTGCGGATCTTGTCCGCACTGGCTTTTTCATCATCGCCCCACACGTACACCTCGTGCACTCTGCGCGCTCCAGAGCCTCACGGGACGGCCGACGTCTTTCAACGCCGGCAACTCAACGCCTCGCTTCGCCCACGACGCCGAAGGCGCCCCCGAAGTCTTCACGATGCGTACGATAGCCGATGTCGCCCAGCCACCCGTTCTATGCGCACGACGCCCTTACGACGTCTTTCCGACGCCCATTGGGCGCCGCACGACGGGCCGCGTGGTCGGCCGTCGTTTATACCCGTGGTAGAATGGTGCCGGTCCTCAACCGCCTGCGCGGGCCCCCTAGCCATTGAGTTTTCATGCACGGGACGCCCCATTCTGTCCCACGCCAAGTGAAAACAGACCTCAAACCAGACCAGACCAGACCTGCCAAGTGCCAAAACATCCTTCTAACCTCAAACCAACTAGACCTGACTCTATCCAGTACAGCATCCTTCCACTCCTTCCGATGTCATTTAATTGATCTTCAGTGAAAACATCCTTCCAACCTCAAACCAGACCTGCCAAGTGCCAAAACAACCTGGACAAATCTCAAGGAAGACCAAACCAACTAGACCTGACTCTATCCAGTACAGCTAAGAAACAATAATAATGAGAAAATGAATAACCATAAACTTGCATAGTTCTCCGTAAGAGCAAAATACACCATTCCAACTAAGTTCCCGCCAAATTATATAGTTCTTCGTAAGAACAAAATACACCATTCCATATAAGTTCCCATATATAGAAAAGCTGCTACAAAAGGAAAACAACCAAGGCAACTTCCATCCATTAGACTCATTAACATGAACACAACCTCGTCATTATTTTTGTAGGTAAATACATCCTCGCTAGTCATTACTTGGAAACAGTGCTCTCAAAGACACAATCAACCAATAAACGGGGATAACTGTATCCAATCACAACTCTTCTTCCTTTGTATGGAGATCTGAGAACAGAGTTCTGTCTTGACAGTAAAGATCAGGAACAGGAAAGTGACGGAACAGTGGAACATCTTATTTGCGCTAAGGTGGAGTATCTTGTACCAAGTACTGGAGGGGAATGAAAGCGTAAGAAAGAAAAAGAGAAAATGGAGGTAGTTTAAAGAACAAAAATATAAACCTACCTGTACCTGTTCCAATGCTCTGTTGCTGGACACGAATCCTAGAGACTACCCAAACTCTTGCTCAAACTCACACGAGTGTAAATGGAGGAGACCAAGATACTGGATCCAGAGAGAGAAAGAGAGAGGACAAGTTAAGGTTTAGTCAACCAGGTCAAACCTCCTACAATCCATTAGCCCGACACAATTTTGAGGGCTCAGGCAGGTTGCTAAACAACGGTTGTCAGCTTAAAGCCAAAGAATCCTACCCAGTCAGTTGTGTAGGCCCTAGGCTCCACAGACATGGGTCTGCGGCACCTAGCCCCAAGTCAAAAAAATTATTGAAAGCCATGTGAGCACACCTTACATTTAGCATATATATCTCACTTTTTGGTAATATTATATATTTATCATTCCCTTATTGGTACTTGCTCTAATACCTTATGTTTTTAATTAATTTGCATACATGCCACCTCTTCAACCGTTAATAAGTAATGACTATATGATATCCAGATTTGACAAATGCATGTTCTTCAACCGCTGATAAGAAATCCCTATTTGACAATTTGTAGTATAGGTTGAGTACAAAGTACACACATCTTCTTTCAAAATATCAGGGGTTCAAATTTTCAGCTGACAACCACTCCATATCAAGTATTATAGTACAGCATATCTGACAGAAACTCTAAGAAATAATCAAGGTCAACCAAAAAAAAGGTGAGGCTAAGACCGGACAGCTATAGTTCCAGTAATCTACAGACCAAATGTCCAAAACACTATATAGAATTTGAAAAGACCAAGGACAACAAGGAAATTAGACAGACAAGTTGGAAAATTGTTGGGGAATATGTGATTTTAGAAATTAATAACATAAAAATTATATATAAAGGTAAAGACAACCAGACAAGTTCATAATGAAAATTTTCTTAATGCCTGTCAAAAACAAAATTCCATCAACTAGTCATTCAAGAAAGCACATATATACGAATAACTAAAGAAACACAAGGATATCTTAGGAAATAGCCATTAGATGAGTGTATGTATAAAATCATCAAAACACACAGGTATCAATGCTAAAAACCTATATGCCTAATCAGGAGATTCAGATGACAAACTGTGTGTCATATATAAATTTCTTTGGCACTTATACATCAAATGTCTTAGACAAATGTTAAGATGTAAACAAAACAATAAAGAAGGCATTGATAACCAAAGAGAGGAAAGATAAAATGCACATAGCGTTACTAGTGTATTCCAAGATTAGGTCTGGCAATTGGTTCAAACCCAACAGAACCAGGCTTATCCACCTGTGATTTGGATCTTCTCATGGTCTTAAGCCAGCCTTGGGCATACCTTTTACGGGCACACTCCACAATGGTAGAACTCGTGCCTAGGAACTAAGCTGTTTAGGGCCAAAACTATCTCCATTGACATATTAGTTAATGTTACCTTCTAATCTCGAAGGAAGGATCTACTTTTCGTAAGCATGCACGAGACTTAAACAACAAAAAACTCTCATGTTGGTTACAAGGGAAGTTTTATAGTTATTCTATATTAAACATTTCAAGGTTTTGACCTTTTTCATAGAAAATAACCTATTATCTTACCATAGCAATATGATGTGGTCTGGTTAACTCTTGTAGGCAAATAACCTAGTCAAGTATTGTGTTTCTACAATTCTTTTTCAAACACATGCATGCATATGGAGACCAGGCCCTTAGTTCTCTTGCATCTGAGATCCAAGTCTAATTTTTGAGGTAGGAATAATAGTCTACACTCTGGCCAGGCTCAGACTGAACAAATGAAGGCATATCACCCGACGGGCTTGTAAGTGTATGATCCAAACCTAGCGCAACATACTACGTTGAATGCCCATCAAGGTCATGATTTTGGTCTCTTAGGAGCTTGAGTCATGTCGTTGATGGAGTTTGTTAGGCTCAACAGAATCATATTTTCTGCAAGAGTCATATTAGGAATTGGACTAGATCATTAGACTTATGGTGGTCTTTATTTCAATTTGAACCTTTCTGTAAGACTATTCATATATGAGCTTAAGAGAGTAAACATTATAACAGGCATGTATGCAAGTAGAGGTAATCTAGTATTTTTTTTATTACAACATTTAAACGCATATCTGGCTAAAACACCTACGTTTTAAGTCACATGATGAAAAATTGACAAGCTTTACAACTGTTGTTATGTTACTTTTCCAATTTGATTTATAAATTTCTCTTCACTGGATCTCACTCTACTCTTTCTCCATCTTCAATTTCTTCTAGTCGAGCTTCAAAATGAGAAAACTATAAGTTTCCATAAAAACCATTTCTTTCATATTACACCCTCAAATATCAACAAAGTGTAAGCTGAATCTAGCAAGAATATATCTATATAACCTATTGATAGACGCTCCCACAGATAAGAAGTTCCATTACTGTTTAATAAAGCCCCACATTTTGAAGCCATGTCTACGGCGTCATGATTCATGATCACTAACTATATGACAACACCTTTTACATCTCCATAAATACTAGACGATTAGATGGCAAATCATATTCATAGAAGAAAAAATAGTCTTTGAACTTCTCTTATCATGACTATCCTCTTCTACTTGGGCTTCAAAATCAGGAAATTATAGTCTCCACAAAATCTACTTTCTTTCATGACACCCTCGAGTATCAATAGCGTGAAACCTATAAATCTAACAAGAATAAATTCATAATAACATGCTCCCACAGATAAATATTCCTAGCACTGTTTAAAGTCCTAATTTTGAAAACCTATTTACACCATCATGATCATTCTCCCATCAATACAGCAGAAGGTTTCAAGACAAAACATATTTGTATAAGCAACAACAGTCTTCAAACTTTCTTTACCATTTAGAGAACACAACATATATAAGACTGAGATATTGGCATTTCTTCAACCACTTAGGATGGGTTTGGTATTACTGCTGCTTTTCAAAAAGCATAGGCAGCTTATGAAAGAAGCCTCCCCCTGCTTTCATAAGTTGTCCCAAAAAAGAACTAGCTTACCAAAAAGAATAGCAGAAGCTGGGGTTACCAAGCTGCTTTTCAACCAAAAAATACATATATAAGCAACCCAAATAAGCTGTACCAGACCCAGCAAAATCAATTCCTTGTCATGAGTGTGGATCTCAAAGGGAGGATATAAAGTGAAAAAGCTTGCAGGATTAGCTGATGCTAACACGATTAGGCAGCGCATAGGCTTCAAGCTATTAAAATAAGCAAGGAGGTTTTAACAGGGACTAACATCATATTACCTAAATTGACAAAAAAAATATACTCAATAAAAAAACAAATTAAACTTCTATATAGGAAAATTTTATGTTACATATAATTAACTAGATATCAGTATTAACCTTTAATTACTGTTGTGCCATTATGTATAACAAATAATAACATCAACCAAATAGATGTACGAGTTTTTATGGTAATAGTAACAATAATGAATTCAAGTAATAAAAGTGGTTATCTGGTATCATCGGGAGTAGGAGTCTACCTATTATGGCAGAGGAGGAAGAAGAGGATAAGGGAAGATGAGAAGAGTCGAGTAAAAAAAGAAAACGAGAAAACGAGAGAAATAATAATGAACAACATACATAAGAAACCTTCTATGATAATGTCAGATGTCAACCTGCAATTAGCAGTCTTAGCAATTAGGTCTACCATTGCAAACTTTGAAAATGAGTCAAAGTATAATGGTCACAATAAGATTTTGATCAGAACTCAGGTCAACAATCAAGTTACCTTCTTATTCTGTGGGTGCAACCCTCTTTAATCTCTTCTAAAGACATATAGCAACAACAAATAATTAAGGTGTTAAACTAACATGCCCCCATAGGGCAAAGTAACTAACCGGACAATTGAAGCACCTAGGCAGCCACCTTCTACAAGACAAGTCACCAGAAGCCCTTTTCTGTTCTAAATTTTAAGTTGAAAGTATACTGGACAGGCGCACAGTTTCCTTTGCATGAATTCTATGTTGCATGCATACGTCGACGGAGGTATTATGACCGTAAAGGATACACGCTGGATATTCAGTCACTTCAAGGATAAGTACGGACACGCTTACTCATGTATCATAGATTTCCGAACACTACTTACTGTACCGAATTCGAAATCATATCAATGATGTAAAGGATTAAAAAAATCTAGTGTGGAGATGAAATAATGCTTGAAATATATGAATTATGTACGCATTTTATCATAGTTTTCTTTCTTTATTACCAAACAAATTTATCATTGTCTCCTACGGCATCCTCTCCTTTACATTGTCTCCTTTACATTTTTTATCTAAAAGGTTCGTAGTGCCGTGTGGGGCGATGGAAGAACAACAAAAAGGTAACATGCTACTGATCATATCATGTCTTTGGAAAAACAGGTTCTTTTCCACTGAGCACATCAACCTAAGCAATTATTTTTCAACTCCCTACAACAAATTCCTGATAGCTGGCTTTGTATCAGTACTTTGTCATTCAACTAACATATGTTCAAACATCACACAAGCAAGATACAAACCCAATCATATGCAATACCAGTGTACCATGCTACATACATGTGAATGTGCCTGTCATGTAATACTACATTTTTTTTCATATGGACACGGACAACTGTAAGCACTCGTAATATCAACATTGTGTCCCAGAAACAAGAGAACAAAAGAATCTTATCAAACAGAAACTTAAATAACATGATCTGCCAAGAAGTTCGTTAATACAAAAACAAATAAGTGCAAGGTTAACCCAATTTTTTCAGTCAATTAACCAATTTTAGAATAAGGTGACCGTTAAGGATTAATGATGTTGAAAGCCAGTAATTTATAGGAGAAACTCAGATCTCAATACAAGGAACAGTAAATGTTTGTACTTGTAACTGGATGAAATTACACAAAAATCATAATGGTAAAGCCATTGCCTGAATATAAACAGTAAACCAAGACACCAATAAACTTAGGTCGAACATGAAAATTCCTCCAAACTGAAACAATTTAGAGAAGATACTACCTGGAATCTTTATCGAACCCGAAACGTGCCCCAAAGTAGAAGGCAACAGCAAGTAACCATGCATCACTGTGAACTGCAACAAGTGACAACCAGTCCTTTTCATCCATCCCATCCCTAGCAAAATTTATCCCTAATGCTGGTTCAGGTAGTTCAGGAGGGACCTCCTCAGCTGGCAGGCTAACTTCCCAGGTTTCATTTGGAAGCCCATACAAACATAGATTCTCTTTCTCTGTAAACACATTTTACAGATAGTGCATTGTCATGGGACAATCCAGAAACACAAACAAAAAAATGTTTCATAGGGTTGCAAATAAAATAATGGTGACAAAGCCTTTATGCCAAATCCCCATGTCATGCATAAGAATATGGGCATTTCCACAGCTAAATTAGCAAGATTCACCAAATCATATTTTATTGCCGCAATCGAGGATAATACTGCAAAAGAAGTACACCATGTGGCACATAACATAACAAATTGGCAGAAACCAACTTAAAAAAGCGTAGATTTTGTACAGTGGGAAGTCAGGATTTTTGCTGTGGGGGAGGGGGTAGAACGTTTTCACTCAAGTGAATTGTCTCTTCCATTTCTTTGATATGAGTTAGGGATGTAAATAAGTCGAGCTTTGACGAAGCACCCAGTGCTCTGTTTGCTAAGGAAAAGGCTAGGTTCAAGCTCGGATGAGCCTAAAATATAAGCTCATGCTCAGCTTGCAACAATATTTGTGAGATTAAGACTGGCTCACGAGTAGCTAATTTAAATTAGAAAGGTTGATGAGTTTGAACTCTAAACTTGAGTCCAAATTTGACTTGTTTATGACAACATAAAGCTTGTTTATTATAGCAACCCTATAACCAAATTACATAA
This sequence comes from Iris pallida, assembly GCA_029216955.1. NCBI lineage: Eukaryota > Viridiplantae > Streptophyta > Magnoliopsida > Asparagales > Iridaceae > Iris > Iris pallida. The sequence goes on along the minus strand of JANAVB010037618.1, from coordinate 595,618 downwards.
AGATCAAAGTCAACACTTAACTAAATTAAATTCCATCAAATATTGTCCAAACAAATCAAATCCACATGACAAAAACTATTGATAGCATTATAGAAGTCGGGTCATATATTAAGCTTATACAAACGAGCCTTCTCACGAGCCTAAGAATACCCTAAGTTGAAGCTCGGGTTCATTTATTAAACGAGCTTTCTTAGGGTCAAACACGCTCTCGAACAACTCAGATCTTTTCACCCCTAATTTGAGTAACAGACGACGAGAAAAGTGATTTCACCTATTAAAAAAATGAGCTAGGACCTAAAAAAAGAGATCCACTTCATATATATATATATATATATATATATATATATATATATATATATATATATATATATATACTAGCACATGTGCACGTGCCTTGCACGTATTTTAACATTTCTTAATTAGTTTAGGAAGACTCTTTAGGAAGACCAAAGGATAGTCTTCCTAATTACTAAGTTGTCCTTATTAAAATTAATGAACTATTTTTAATTAGTATAAGTACGTAAGGGTATTTTCGGAATTCAAAAGTTTCACCATCTAAGTTTTCCTATTATATATATATATATATATATATATATATATATATATATATATATATATATAACCAAACTTATGATGTTAGGGGAGGCTGGCCCTTCCTGGCCTCCCTCTAACACCGCCATTGATTGTGTGTGTTTGGTATATTTGTATGACTGGGGATTTGTGTAGCTGTGCTGTTTCTAACACTTAACAATGACCATTTTCCTTCTTGATGGTAGCACTAAAAAGTAGCTACTTTTATTTCTTTGTGATACAAAATTTCTTCCACATGTATTATGTCAAATAAAGCACAAGCATTTATCTCAGAAAAAGAGCTGGCAACTTCTATAATCAACCCAAAGATGCAAACAGAAAAGAAGTACATTCAAGAGCAGAATGTCCACTGTGGAGTAGACAATATCAGATAATTATTTGTTGTATTATTTTGGTTAAATTATATTTTTCTATTGCTTTTATCAATTTTTAGATAATACGCTTTCCAATATCAAGAAATAGACAATTATTTATATCCAGCCTTTATTTTGGGTTAGAAATTTAGAATATATTTTTCACTCGAAGTTATTACTTGTTCATTTTTCAAACCGACCTTTAGTGTGTTTACGACAAATATGCATTATCAATTTACTCTAATTTTCTCTTGTGTTTGCTTTGTGCTACTTGTTTCGCCGCATTAATGCTAACCCCAGACCACTTATATTTTATTCTGCATGCAAGTTCCTAACAACTATACTCAACTTTTAATTTCGCTTGTCCAAGTTCATTTCTTCTATCATAAAGTACATCTAATGCACAGAACCTTATAAGAATACATGGATAAAAATAAAATAGTTTATTATGCATTGTAAAAAGAAAAAGAAGTATCATGCATCCACTGTGGATTATATGATATCCAGAAAAGAAAAGGAAAAAAAAAATCATCTATTGGCGTTATCCAGAAACGTATCCTTGCCACAAGGAACAACATATACTAGAACAAAACGATACTATCTAGGAAAGCAATCAGAATTTATATAGGATTAACATTACAAAATATGACAATATATGCTGAGCTAGTACTGTCAATAAGATGGAGATCAATAAGTTTCCAGTAAGGAAAACAGGAGAAGTGTGTTTCAATGTATACAGCGTAGTAACAACTCTGGAGAAAAAGCACAACAAGTGAAAATATAAAAAATATAGTTTAATGTTTTAAAGGAACCTAGAGTGCCTACAACAACAATTGAACAATTTCATCTGAAGAAAAAATTACTGTAGATTAGGAAGATATTTTACTTTGTGGGAAGCAAACGGCAACTTAAGGGTAGAAACGGGCACGACAAAAGCAGTCGATTAAAAAACTTCTTTAAACCCCCACCTTAGAAAACCAAGAGTTATACTTATTATATCCATTATCACAAGAAAAACTAGGCAACCCGTCACCAAATAGATACCTTCATGTGAAAAAGTGTCATCCTTTAAATTTATGCTTTATGATAAGACTATGATCATGTCAGGAAAAAATGATAGTGAGTCACTACTCTTAGAACCCATCCTTGGAAGCACAGACACTGCAAAACTCGATGCCGATCACATCTCATGGACACAACCCACACACTTGAAAATACACTAGGGCATCTCCGAATCATTTTGTGTCGTATACGTGCATGTACGCATGCAACATAGGTCCATACCTCAACCCCAAAAAAACTTATTTTTTCTTCATTGTGAAGATGATAGGCAAAAACAGCAACTTTTGGGGGTCGTGTATATGGATTCTTCGTTTAAATTCAGTTCTTTTAAGGGCCCGCCTCCTCTGTAACATCAATAACCACCCAAACTTCAACAAGGTTACACTCACAAGCTATAATGCCGATTAGTTTCTTCCTTCAAATGAAGAAATCTCTAAATTTAAGAATACAACGACAAAGCCTTCGTCTTTTAAGGCATAAAGCATAATAGATACATTCGTGTTTAAAATATCAAGTATGATCCCAGAGTTAGTCGTATAGTCGACACACCAAAATTTTGACACCGCTGTGCCATGTCAAGTCGAGCACGTATCCGACACAAAATACACTATGACTCGCCAACAACAGCATTGTGCCGTCGTATCCGAATAGTGTTGTCCCATATTCTTGCCCATGCACGACCGGCCCCAACCCTCCACCAAAAGGAAATATTTTTCTTACTCTTCCGCTTCCTTTCAGGTCAGAAATACAAAATTCAGAAGCTATAAATGCTAATAAATTCCTTTCCTCGCGAAAAAGAAATCTCCACCAACACCACCAACAAAAAAAATTAAAAAATCCAGAACATACCAAAGAAAGCTAATTTTTGAAGGAGATAGCAAAACTCACCGGGATCACAGAGCTGGTAGAACTTCTCCACTTCTGAAACAACCCAAAAAACGAAGAAATCAAATACAAATCAACCGCTATATAGAGCGAGATCGAAGAAGAGAGAAAAATGATACCAGTGGTGAGCGCTTTGATCATCCCAGCTCGCCGCCCCCTGAAATCTCTGAACACCTCCTCCGCCGTCCTCGGATTATAGGGCCCCGCTCCCCCTTCCATCGAAGAACCTCCGCCAAAATTAGGGTTTTCTTTTTTTCTAGGGTTAGGGTTTTGGTGGAAGTGACGGTGACTTTAGGATTATTTTTGAATCGCTCCAAAATTGAGGAGGAGCAAAAAAAAGGAGAGGGTTTTGTTGGTTGGTTTTTTTTTTTTTCTTTTTTTTCTTTATTTTTTGCGCTCCTTTTTTTTGTGGTTTTATTGCTGCCGATGGGTGTGGAGTGGATCCTCACTCGGGTGAGATCATCGCCGTCCGTTTTGATGGATGATGGAGAGCGTGTGGTGACCGCGGTGAGGATTTGGGTGTGGTTACCGCCCGGTTTTTTTGATGTGTTGTTCTAGTTGACATTGATTCCGTATTTAATTTTAGTTTTTTTTTTCTTTGGGACCGTAGTTGTTGGTCACAGGATTGGTGCACCCATCTTCGTACTCGGTTACTTAACTGTGGGCCCCACTTACATTTCTCATGTGAAGTCGTACAAGTTTGGTTCGCGGAATCGTAGAGCTGAAAAAGTAAAGTCGTTATTTTTTATGTTTAGATGGCAAAAAAAAAAATTAAGGATTTTTAATAAAAATAAATTATAGAAAAATTGGTTTCATCCATCCAATCAATGATTCACTTTTTCATCTTAAGTATTCACTTACTCTTTCAAATTTTTTATTATTTTCAAATATCGAAAAAAAATCGATAAAAATTATAATTTTTTAAGGAAAATAAAATATCAGGGAATTGATTTCCTTCCTTTCCTTTTCGCGAACCAAACGAGAATAGAGTTTAGGCCCTGGATTTTATTCTAGTCTGACATGTCCAATTAAAAAGTAGACACTAATGTCTCGTTTGGTTCTCAGAAACATGGAGTTGGAAAAGAGAATCATTACTTTCCTATGTTTGGATGACAAAGTATTTTCCAATGGAAGAAAAATTAGAAAAATAATAATTTCATTCATCCAAGCAAATAATTATTTTTCTACCTTGAAGTATTCACTTTCCTTTCCAATTTATTGGCATTTCCAAACATCGGAAAGGAATATCTATAGGAATTATAATTTTTCAAAGGAAATAAAATACCAAGGAATTGATTTCCTTTCCATTCCTTTCCACGAACCAAACGAGGCATGAATTTTTATTATTTGTTTTATTTTTTCCATTATATCCTTCCTAATCTGTATATAAAAGTTTTAGGCAAATGTTAAAGGCCACCCCCAAATTACTAAGGGCCACCAACTTAAAAATTTTAAAAAAATTACAAGTTTGCCATTTTCAAAACACTAAGGGCCACCATCTTCTTCCTTTGTCTTCTTCCTCTTTTCTCAATCCCCAAACCACTTCTCTCAATCCCCACCTCCATTGTTGTCCCCACCTCCTCCATTGTTGTCCCCACCTCCACCATTAGTGTCCCCTCCTCCATTGTTGTTGTCCCCACCTCTATTGAAGTTGTCTATCTTCGGTAGTTCTCTATCTCTATTTTTATTTTATTTTTTTAAAATTAGGTTATTATGTTGACGCTCAATCTTTGTTTAGAATTATGGACCAAAATATTGTTGAAGAAGAGATTGGGTCATCCAATCCCATTATGGCTCCCCAAGAACCAACGATTACGTGTGAACCATTGTCGGTAAGTTCATGAAATGTCAATTTTTGAGATTTCATACGCCTGTACACAGAGAATACGCATGTACAAAGAGCGGACTGCAGTCCTAGCCTGCAGTCCTGTACAAAGGAATGGACTGCAGTCCAGTCCTGCAGGCTGGAAGAGGAATGGACTGCAGTCCATTGCTGCAGTCCTTTAAAAGGACTGGACTGCACTCTAGTACTGCAGTCATGTACAATTTGATTTTGGAGATCTTGTACAATTATAAATTTGATTTTTTATTACTTTGCAGGTCGTACATTGTACAGATCTTGTTGTCCAACATAATGTTGACGTAGGACACTTATTCTCAACATCTTCTACATTTCCTTCTTGTGATGCGGCGCTTGGATGGTGTAGAGAAGTTGGACGCCTACATAACATTGTTGTTGTCATTGTGAAATCCGAGAGAGGAGATGCAGGATGGAAAAAGTTAGAACTCGGATGTGAAAGAGGTGGTATTTTTAGGAGCCATAAAAGCGTAAAAGATTCTGAAAGCATGAATCTGAACGTCGTCAAACGTAGAAGATGAGGGACAAAGAAATGCGGTTGTCCTTTCGCCTTGAAGATTGTATCACGAGGATGTATGACGGATTATACGGTCCAAGTGAAGAATGGAAGTCACAATCACCTTATTGCCGACACACTCGTGGGTCATGCTTACGCCGAAAGATTGAATAGTGATCAGAAGATGCTAGTTAAAAAACTAGCCACTAGCGGAGTTGCCCCTAGACAGATTCACACAGCCTTGCGACAAGAAAACGTCGACACGAAGTCGATACTAAGGACCATCTACAATGCCTTAGCCGGAGCAAAATCTGATAAAATGATGGAAAGAATGGCGATGCAGCAACTGATAAAGTTGCTTTCCGATAGTCACTATGTCCAGTACAGTAGAAGACACCCAAATTCGCAGGAAGTTCTTTCAATCTTATGGGCTCATCCTGATTCAATACACTTGGCTAGGTCCTTTGCCGACGTACTGATCCTTGATTGCACGTATAAGACAAATAAATACAAGATGCCACTTTTTCATGTCGTCGGATTCACCTCAACGGGAAAAAGTTTCACGGTCGCATTCTGTTTCATGAAGAGTGAGACTATTGTGGATTATGTCACGACCCGTTATCCAAATTGTTGGGCCGGGCCGAGCCATGTCCAGCCTACGCTTGGTTAAAGCGTAGTAAGCTGTTCTAAGAATAGACAATAAAGGATCTAAGCTGCTAACAGTTCTAATATCACATTTAAAGGTTCATCACAACACAGCATCTATAAGCGAAAGTAAAATAAGCACAGACTTAATAATATACTTCCAAAGTATCCAACTGGAGACAAAGTCCAGTATCCAAATATAAGTTCAAACCAAAGTCTAAATCTCAAAACACATGAAAGATATCTAAGCAAGGTTCTCCGCTGGGACCTCTTCTGGAGCTAAGGCCAGGTTCTCAAAATCAGTGTCATAATATGTATCACATAGTATTTCCTCCTCGGAAAGTGCACCTACAATATTATCCTGTCAGGACGGGAGCAAGTACTTGTACTACAAACATATAATACTGATCATGTGATGGAAAAGAGATGAAATAACATAGTCAAGGCATATCTTGATTTATCCAGTTTTAGATACATTTCATCATGGCAATATATATTCGTTTTAAAGTTTAAAACTGTAGCAGGTGAGTGATCAGTCAATAGGTAGTAGGATGTACAGTGGTATATATCAATTTTCTGAAGTGTACATACGTACACTTAACGGCATCGGTGTATATCCATACACAAATGCGGGATCAGACATACGACAAAGTTACATATAGAATGTAACAGTGCTCGGTAAATACATACGGAGAAGGGAGGCATGATCACGTACTCTACTAACAGTTTCCCCTTAACCTGTTTTTTAACGTGTGAGTGATACGAGAACAGTATAAAGCATGGTGGAAGATACTGGAAGCAGTATAAGCATGGCAGGTACTGAGAGCAGTATAAAATATGGTGGATACTCAGAGCAGTATGAAGCATGACATGTACTTAGAACCAGTAAGAAGCATGTGAAGATATGACTTGCAGTTATCCAGAAAGCAGTATTTTAACTTGATTTAATCACAATTTATTATTATAAGCAATAAATAAGCTTGTAGGGGTACTTGCCTCGAGCAAGGCAAAGATACGAGTATGAAGATATAGATATTCGGTGTCCTGTCAAAATGATATACAAACTCAGTCTCTAAAATAAAGGATGATACAAAAACCAAGCATATAAATATACACTAATAATAATAATTAATTACAAATTAAGGATGATACATAAGAAAAAATCTACAGATATTGTCGGATGATAAAATAAATATCACCAACGCATCCAGAATGGTCAAATTAGCTAGGATAGCCTATCCATAAGTCCAATTTGGACATAGGGGCAAAATGGTAATTTCGGATCAAAATGATGTCCGCCGTTGGACACACTTTGCACCAAAAAATATGTCAGGACAGAAGTCTACAAAACCTAAAAAATTATATGTCCATGAATCCAGAATGATGATACGAACCCAACGGTATGTCCAAAATGGGATTCCGATGACCTGATCACAAAATGGTCCGTTGACCTGGATATTGGTATCCGATTTACACGAAATGAGTGTCGAAGCCAAAGTCCACAAAATCTAGCAAAGTATATGTCAACGAGTCCAGAATAACGATACGAACTCAACGGTATATCCGGAACTGGATTTCGATGAGCCGATCTCAAAGTGACCCGTTGACTCGGACTGTGGGATCCGCTTTGCACCGAAATGCGTGCCAGGATCCACGTTCTCCAAATCAAGCAAACTTTATATGAAAACGTGCCAGAACGACACCACGAGTCTACTGGTGGTGTCAGAAATTGAATCCGGAGTTCCAGGTTCAAAAATAAAATTTTACAAGTGCAAAATTAAGAATTCGGACGGCCAATTTTGCCGTCAAATTCGACCAACCAAACGTGCTCACAATGAAACGAAACTTAAGGGGCAGGCAGAGGGTTATATCAGCTACGCACAGGAACTAGTGGCACGCCAAACGGAGCTGCGACGACGGAGTTACGAACTGACGAAGTTGGCTCCACAAAACTGTCCAAAAACAGTACAATTTAAAGTGTCAACTTGGTGGCCAGTTTTGATGTATCAAACGACAAAATTAATAGACAAAATTTGAGGGAAGTAAAGAGCTATATACCGATATTGTGACGGAGCAAAGAGTTCGTCGATCCAACGGTCAGATCTCTCGAAAAATGTGCACAAAGTCGCTGTCCCGAAACATAATTCTGAGTTCGATCCCGCGCGCGTCACGCCGGAATTTCGTGCAAAACGCACGAATCGTGTATTTTACGCATCGAGGAGGCCGTAGACACACCCGGAGTGGTCGCCCAGGTGCACCGGATATGGGGGAGCTCGCGGTGGCAGTGCGCGACGGCGGCGCCGCCGCCGTACGGCTGCGATGGTAGCTGCTGCTGCCGCTCATGCTATTACTGCTACTGCTGCTGCTGCTGCATGCTGCTTTGCGCGCAGCGGCGAGCCAGGCGTAGGCACGACGGGGGTGGCCGCGATGACGATCGTCGGCGGGGGTGGCCGCGGCGTACGGTGGTGGTTGTGGTGATAAGTAGTGGTGTTGGTGATGATAATAGAGATGGTGGTGGTGATGATAATGGTGATGGTGGTGCTTGTGATGGAGTGGAGGAGGAAGAAAGGTGGAGGTGGTGGCTGAGGTGGTTGTGGTGGTGCTCGGCCATGGGTGGTGGAGGTCGGCCGAGTGTAGGGAGGAGAGAGAGAGATTTGTGTGTATGTGTGTATATATGTGTGGGTGTATATATATTATATATGGAACGAGAGAGATATATATTTGAAGAGAGAGAGAGAGATATTATAAAATGAGAGAGAGAGAAGTCGGTTAGAGAGAGGGGGGGTATGTGCTGGTGAAAAGAGGGGGTGAGGTGTGTGTGTGTAGGTGTTTTAATGGGAGGGATATTTATTAAATAAAAGAGAAGGGATATTTAAAAATAGGAAAAAGAGAGAAATTACGTGGAGTATTTGGGTAGTCATGAGGGGACAACATGGAGCTTGGGTTTGGGTTCGGTTGAGCCGGATCGGGTCAAAATCGGACATGGTACAATAATTGGATTTATATATATATTTATGATCATGGGTAAATAAGTAACATGTGGGGACTCAAATAAATAGGGCACAAGTATCATGTGGGTAGTAGGCTTCATGTGGGCCATGTCCATATTTTGGGTCGACTAGGTTGGATCGATGTCGGGTCCCGAAATTAAATTGGAAGTTAAATCAGGTTTTACGGTAGATAATTAATTGGTCTAAATTGACCCGAAAGTTGTGCGAAGCAAATGAAGCACAAGATGGTGTGTCTGAGTGGGACACGAAGGTCATGGGTGTAGAGCGTCTCGAGTAGATCATTCATGAAAAGTTGGTTCGGAGAAAACGACTGGTCTTGTGCTCCCAAATTAAAAGTCACGGTAACGTACAAACAATGATCAAAGATAAAAGTGGAAAATCAATTAATAATTATTTAATCGATCAAATGGTCTAAATTGACTCGAAGTTGTGCGAAGCAAAAAAAAGCACAAATGAACAAGTTTAAGTGGGACATGATATATCAAAACGAAGATAACCTTGTCTACTATAAAACCCATAAAGAGAGTTTACAGAGATTAGCATCTCTGACGCTCCAGAAGTCAAAGTCACGGAAAGGAACATTAATGACCAAAATAATAAAATATTTATTAAAAATATTTCATTTAGAAAATTTAAAATAAATCCTAAAATTCAGGGGGCTTACAGATTACACATGGGCGATGATGAGAGTCAAATCACTTTACAATGAACAAAAAGAGCCCTCCATTTTTGTTACAGACAGAGAATATGCACTAATGAGTGTTGTGGATGCGATATTTCCTACCGCTCAAAGAATCTTATGTAGTTGGCATATAAATCGAAATATTCAATCACAGTGTAAGCTAAAGTCCCAAAAGGTGGATGAAAAGCTCGATAAGGTCCGGTTTACTGAATTCTATAAGGATTGGGAACTTGTGTGGCGAGCCACTACCATAGACAGTTACGACACGGCATGGTACTTGTTCAAGGAGAAGTGGGGGCCGAGTAATCCGACATGTATATCTTATATCAATGATACTTGGCTAGCACCACATAAAGAGCAATTTGTTTTAGCGTGGACCAACAAGTTGAAGCATTATGGCACAACCACTACAAACCAGGCCGAGGGAGCGCACTCAAGTTTGAAGAAACGTCTTCGGTCATCGCTTGGTAACTTCGTGTCTATTTGGGAAGCGATGGATATGATGATATCGTCTGCCCTCCACGAGATTAAAGCATCATTTGAGATGAGTCTCAATATTACAAAACATGATCATAAGAAAGAACACATGTTGGATGCCTTAACTCACGAAGTGTCCCACAAAGCGCTGAAATTACTAATGGAGGAGATTGAGAGGGCTAAATTCGTTGGTTTTGATCCTGATGTTTGTGGTTGTGCATATCCCCATTCTCTCGGCCTACCGTATGCACATGAAATCAACTTGTATCGACGTGAAGGAAGATCAATCCCGGTAGACGATGTCCATCAACGGTGGAGACAAATGTCAATTATGCCTCCGGTTGCTCTTGAAGTGACTTCTACTCTCTGCCGCAGGTGAAACTACTCCACGCTAGATGGTGCGCCTCACTTGGACCAGAAAGACGTTCTATCGAGAACCAAATACATAAACTTGCTAACCCATCATCTACTCGATTGTAAGAGCCATCCGTTGTTTCCGCTCGTAAGGGAAGACCACAGACAAGACTGACTAGCGCATAAAAGAAGAAGATCCAGTCTACTTAGAGAAATACATCCTCATTCGAGCATGTTGATCGAATGTTTCAGAGAGCAGAAGTTAGCTTACCTTCTACTGGGTCTCAGAGGAGTAAGTTGTCCGTTTGCCGGAGGAAACAGAAAATAGTTGATGATGTTCCCGCTGACGGAGTTGAGAAACACTTACCTTCTGCTCTTGGCGTCTACAGTGACGCATTTTCGCTTGAGATACGGCACTATATATGGGTTATTGATGATGTTCCCGCTGATGGACATTGTGGATTTCATGCTCTTGCCCGACATCTTGGGTATTGTCATAAAGAAGGGTGGAGACAAGTTAGAGACGAGCTTCATTCAGAGTTACAGTCACATCTTCCATTGTACACCAAGTTACTCGGTATCGAAATGGTTAGTTCTTTGTTGACGAGCCTTGTTTGCAATGAGACCGTTTGTGGAAAAGCAAACTACTTATCCGTCCCTTCCGCTGCATACCTGTTTGCTAATAGGTATAATATACCACTAGTACTTCTTTCACCTAACAATAACAATACCTTCTTTCCAATGTGCCATCCGCCGGACAACCACGTTCGAACTACTCTTCCTGCAATTAGCCGTATCGGAGAACACTTTGTCATTCCCAGATTTATTGGACATGCTCCTATTCCCCCACCAGCGAGTTGTTGGTCAAAGCATGCACCAGCTGAAGCGATCGGTTGGACGATTCCTTATTTGGACGCAATAAATGCTTATAAGAGTTTGATGAAGATCGAGGACCCCGAAATCAGGCCCGCATACTATTTTGATGTTGTAATTGAATGAATATGTATTTTCTTTTTTCTTTTGGGTTATAGTAAGGCTTTACGGCACCTGAAGCTACTATGTTGAATAGGTACTGTTTTGGAAAGCTACTATGTATTTTCTTTTTTCTTGAAGATTTTGGGTTATGTTGGAAAGCTAGTGTTTAGCTTGCTTTAGTGCTTGAGTGTTTTAGCTTTCCCCATTTTGTGGATCACTACTATGTTGGAAAGCTTCAGTTGTGGATCACTACTATCGTATCGGTATCGGCCGATACTTTAAACCATGGCTATTAGCTTATATTTCATGATGTTATAATCCAATATTTCATGATTTTGATTTTGATTTTGATTTTGGAATTCGACCTACCAGAGGGATCCCAGAGTCATGGCCAAATCTGTTACAAGCATTGAACATTGAAGAACATGATTGTAAGAAATCAGCAGCAGCATGACCATGGATGAGGATGTATACTTTGCCAGAATGTTTGCAATATACATGCATGATTGGTCATTTTTAAATCCATTTGTTTAATAAAGTCACACTTAGCCCACTGGCTTGTGCTCTTCCTCTGTTGGAGAGGGCACAATTTGTTGTATGAGGAATTTACATGCTATAATGGGTGTAAAGTTAGAATCAGGCTGATATATATGTAAGTAATTTTGCTCACACCTTTCAATTAGGTAATCGCCTCTATTTATTTAATAGCCTGTTTCAATTATCTGTTTTTTTTAAGAAATTCACTACAGATTAAAGATTAGGTATCGATAGTCTCATCAATGATGATAGGTTGGTTTTTGGCAGGTCTGGAGATTTTGATACTTGTTACTTTCATTCATTGATTTCCTCACAAGCCAAACTGCCTTGGTGGCTCGTACCTAAATTAGAGTCGGTGGTTCAATAGAGAGAGTGCATAATATGATTTTGTTGTATCTGCCGCCTTCAACAGCCTAAAAGAAATTACAAATTAGCTGTGACTTGGTTACATAGAACTCTTAACTGGTATTGAAAGACTAATACTAATACCTCTCTAACTACATATATTTGGTCTGCTAGAAGCCCCCGTCACATAATTGTGCAATTTATTTTTCACATAGATTGCACTACAGTCCTATGTGCAGGCCAACAGACCAACAGTGGCATATGCCATGAACCGGAGCTACAGTGACTCCAGGCTTAGCCTGCAGTCCTAGGTACATTGAGGACTGCAGGTCTAGCCTGCAGTCCTAAGTTGATAGAAGCTCAGGGAGGAGCTCATTTGCAAAAAAAAAAGGAGGCCAACAGTGACTGCAGGCCAAGCCTGCAGTCCCAAGCTCATTGAAGATTGCAGGACTAGCCTGCAGTCCTAGTCGGATTCAGTACTGGTTTTGGTGTGGATTTGTGTATAAAGTCTTTCAAAATGCTGAAATTGGTTCTACCCATATTGGATTCATACTAATATTGGCACAGCCCTAGCAAGTCCACAAAAATAGGTCAGCTTTCAAATGAAATGTAATCTTTCTAACAGTTGGTATCTGATTTGAAAAAGAAAGGGAGTATTAAGAGAGCAGATAGGCACACACACACAAGACTATGGTATATCAAATGAAAAAGAAAGCCTGAATACTCCCATGCATGATACTTGACAAGCCTGAATACTCAAATGGCATATCAAATGCCTGAATACTCCCATGCCTGATACTTGGCATGCCTGAATACACCCATGCCTGAATACTTAAATGGCATATCAATAAAAATGTAATCAAATGGCATGTCTAAGGAAAAAGCCTGAATACTCCCATGCCTGAAACTTGACATGCCTGAAAAACTGCAAACTCTCCTACATAAAACCTAAACCAGGTATTTCCCTGCATACTCTCCTACAGATGACACACTCTCCTACATAAAACCCCTCACAGACTGAAAAACTGCAAACTCACACGCACAGGTAACTCTACACCCATACCTAAACCAGAGACACTTGACACGCACACAAGACTATGGCACACATACACAAATGCATAGGCACACACACACAAGACTATGGCACACATACACTTGATACACATACACCCATACCTAAATCCCCCTTTGATGCACCAAATCTCAATTTAACAGGAAATGACATTGCAACCATATTGACCACACAGCACACCATGGCCCATATTATTCACCACACAGCCCCACATCATTCACCACACAGCCCCAAATATTCCAAAACAAGACAAGCCATAATTCCAGTCCACAACATTCCATATTGAATAATTATAATTGAAAATAGAGCTATAAAAGTCCAAAACATTCCAAAACAAGACAAGTCATTCCAAACATTCCAATACAAGACTGGTCATTCCAAACATTCCAAAACAAGACAAGCCATAATTCCAGTCATTCCAAACATTCAAAAACAACATTCCAATACAACATAGGAAAACAAGACAAGTCATTGGTCATTTCTTCTTTTTGTGTGTCGCTACATTCATTGGTCATTTCTTCTTTTCGTGTGTCGCTCCATCGTTGCGGATAAGGGATATTCAGCCAGGGTGTCTAAGTCTTGCATTTGTGCGGCGACTTCGACATAGTTTGTACCCTTACAAATGACGAGACTTCTTGACAAGTCACGCAATTTCCTACCATGCACAATGGTAAACATATATTAGTTAAGATAGTCACACAAAATATGCTAATGAATGGATCACTTGCCATTTTCTGCACAGCGGCGTACAACGCTTCCTTGGTCAGGATATGAGTTTTTAGGGATGGCCCGGGCTTGTCTGGATTGGTTAGGATAGTCATGCCGACGTACGCATGATGCTGCATGTAGTCGTCGCTACAATCGTACATCTCGCCCACCGACCGAAGATCGAAATTGCGTAATAAATGACTTTGCCACTCCACAAAAGAAGCCGGTAGTGCATTGAACTTTGGTTGATAATAGGTTTGGGCCTTATCCCCCTTTGAAGCCGTCACCACCCTGAGAGTATCCCGCGGCACCGCCTATATGTAACCAAACTGGCGAAGCACTCGGTTCGGCATGTATGGTTCCTCAATGTTATGACAGGTAAGCATTCCGTGGAACAGAGCAACTTGTTGCATGGGTCGACTCTGTCTCACATCACAGTACGGATCCCATACTATCTGTAGATGACAATTACAATATTAATGCAGTGATGAACGGTAAGTAAGATAAGTAAATATTTTACCTCTTCTTTATCAATACAAGACAGCGCATTCCGCAAGGCATGTAATGCGTCTGGTTTTTTGGCGTCGGATGAGTTGGATATGTTTTGCTTCCATCTGTACATCCTGGGCAGACGCTCATCGTAGTTTCCGACGACTGATGCACGTTTGAGCGTCGAAAAGTGCTCATAAATCCATGCCTTGATGAAAAACATTAGAAAAGTTAACAACGCTAGCAAAGTTAACAACATTAATGCGGTGACGGACGGTAAGTAAGATAAGTATAAACTAATAAAGAACTTACATGAATTAAGGTCTGGCATCCGACAATAGTCTTTCGAATTGATACGAGATGCTGCCCCAAGCTCGCGGTATAGGAATACAAGAAGCCCGCTTCCCCAAGAAACCTCTCCCAGGTTATTCAGATTTCCGAAGTCCAAAAGATACCTCGAATTTATCGAAGTTCCAGACTTATCTATGATGCCGACACATCCAAGAATAAATATCAAGTATGCACAGGCGAGCCTATTCGCATCATCAGCAACCCCGGCCACGCTAGCCAATGACTCCAAAAATTTCAGAGGGAGAGATTGCCCCTTTTTGGAACCTTCCAGAGATGTAAATGCCGACGGCTCTAGTCCGAGGGACTCGCCGACCAGTGAGACCATCTCATCGTACCAATTGAAGACCATCTGCTCTTCATTGTCGCTCTCCCACGGACGACCATCCACAGGAACACCCAATATTTGATAAATGTCATCAAGCGTAATCGTCATCTCCCCCCACCGAAGATAGAAACTATTCATCTCCGGGTGCCAACGCTCGACAAATGCAGAGACTAGAGCGTTGTCGACCGTCTGATAGCTATATTTTGCCAAATAATGCAAGCCGGTAGGGGCAATAAGGGCCTTGACGTCGTTTGCGAGGTTATCGTACGCCCAAGAGCGATATTTCGTGCCGTGATTGATAGGTCTTAGGATACGCATATGGGCCTATTCCAACATTTAAAGAACAAAGTGTCAACATAATTTACAACTTGATAATGAATACAATACTAGCACTATAGGGCAGGGCGTTGTACTTACAGGTTCATTCCAGATTTTGTATGCAATATGGTGCTCTATTGACGTTAAGATTGTGCACCCAATTGGACGTGGATCGCCCTCACTCTCAGGAGATGAGGGTTGAGATGAGGGTGGGGATGATGGTCCAGCTCCTTCATCCCCTTGATCATCCACCGGTGGTACGTACTCCTCATCGGAGCTAGATGAAGAACTAACTAAAACCTTTTTCTTTGAAGCCACCCTTTTCACTCTGCCTCGACTCGTAGCCGGGTCAATGTCTATAACTAGAGGTTTCTCGGCATAACACACTAATTGGCGTATTTTTTGTTCCGACTCTGTCGGACGCTTTCTCTTGGCACCTTCCTGCACTAATTGGCGTGTTTTTCGTTCTGACGCCGTCGGACGCTTTCTCTGGCCACCTTTCTCCCCGCGACTACGATGGCAAGAAGTAATGCAAAATTATAGCAAAAATAATACAAAAAAATAAACTCCCTGCAGTCCTAAGTCGATTGAGGACTGTAGGTCTACCCTACAGTCTCCAATTGACAGAACCTTATTCCTATTTTTCTCAAATAGATGGCGTGACTGCAGGCCAAGCCTGCAGTCCTAAGTACATTAAGGACTGCAGGGTAGACTGTAGGCACTACGGTCCTCATAAATAAGACGCGCAAAATTTCAAAATTTGTATAGAGCAAAAAAAAGAAGGAAACGTAGCCATACCTAGCTTGAGAATGTTTTTGGCGACCCATGAAGAATGACGAAAAGATTTTCGAGTATCTCGAGGCTGTCGGCTCGATGGATAGTAGAGAGCGGAAAGAGGGAGGTGATTTTGAGGTGGAGGGGGGCTGTCGGAGGGGGAAGGGGATTTCGTGGAGGAGGGGGAAGGGGCTGTCGGAAAGGGGGAGGGGACTTCATGAAGGAGGGGGAAGGGGGGGGGGCTGTCGGAGGGGGAGGGAATTTCGTGGAGGAGGGGGAAAGGGGGGCTGTCGGAGGGGGAGAGGACTTCGTGGAGGAGGGGGAGGGGACTTCGTGGAGGAGGGGGGAAGGGGGGTTGTCAGAGGGGGAGGGGACTTTGTGGAGGAGGGAGGAAGGGGGGTTGTTAGGTTTTTTTTTTTTTGGTAGCCCTTAGTAAAATGATTCATTTTAGGTTACCCTTAGTAAAAATATAGTGTAGGATGGTTGCCCTTAGTAGGTTGGTGGCCCTTAGTAATTTGTGGTGGCCTTTAACATTTGCTAAGTTTTATTGTCAAAACATGAAAGGGAGGATATAATAGAAAAAATAAAACAAATAATACAAATTTAAGGTCTAAAGTTTCTAATTGGGCAACTCATGGTTTAAATTCTAAGGGTGTGTTTGGTAGGAGGAAAAAGTGCGAGGAAAGAAAATATATGAGGGAAAAGTGTGAGGAAAGAAACATTTTCTCTTGTTTGGTATGAGGAGAAAAGTGGATGAAAGGAAAAGTTGAGGGATTGGTTTTCCCTCATAACCTAAGAAAATCAATCATCCCAAAAGTGGGAGGAAAAGTGGAAGGAAAAGTGCATACCTATCTTAATTTACAATTATACCCTATAGAAATTATATTATTTTAAAGTATAGTTCAATAAAGTCAGATGGTAAATAAATGTTGTTAGTTGAGGAAATAATTGGTAAAGTCTATATTTTTTATTTTTTTCCTTCCACTTTTCTTTTAATACCAAAGAAAAGAAAATATATCACTTCCATTTTCCTTTCATCCTACCAAACTCAAAAGAAGGAAATAGTCTTTCCTTTCCATATGGATGGAAAATAAATCTTTCTAATTTTTTTTCCTTCTACTTTTTCATCATTCCTACCAAACATAGCCTAAGGGTCTAAACTATAATTAGCCTTTCATTTTATATTTGTACTTCTTGTTTTTATTAATCTTTTGGGATTTCTGTGAATTCTCACCAATAATCCTCATCAGTCCATGTAAGGGTGGACATTCGGACGGTTTGGTCCAACAGAACCATAAAGAAAAAAAAAATCGAAAATAATCGAACGGTTGGCTCAATTTGCTTGGCCTTATAGGCCAGGCAAGGTTTCACAATCAGAAGAGTAATAAGTTTTCGGTAAGAAAAAATCATTAAAATGTTTGCAAAATATCCACCCATTCAAACTCTTAAAATTTAACACCAAAAATATTACACCAAATTCTACTCAAAATTTTAGGCTGTTTATAAGGGCACATCAAAAGTTGATCATGGCTAGCCAAAAGCAAATTTTGATTTATTTACAAGTTTGTCATTGAAAAAATTACTCAGGACTAGCCAACATGTGAGTATATAAGTCAACTTTTTTTTTTGCTCTCGTATCTTTCCTCACAAGAACAAGAACAAGAACAAGAACAAGAACATCAATTTTTCCAAACCTAGTTTATTTTGATTTTTTGCTCTCTTCTAATTTCTCAGATCTTTCTCCAAACCCTAGTTTATTTTTCTTCTTCTTGTTTGGGCATTATGGATGAAATCCTAGTTGTAGAAGAAATTGGATTATCAAATCTATCAAATCTATTAATCTATTAGTCTATTAACCAATTTTTCTTTATTAATAGAAGAATTATGCATGAAATCCTAGTTGTAGAAGAAAACTATGGAAGAAACCCTAATTGTAGAAGAATTGGGTTCATATCAGGACTGCCACAATTTTTGACAGTCCTAGAAGTATTGAGGACTGCCAAAAACTGTGGCAGTCTTAAAATAGACTCGATGTACAACAGGACTGCCACAATTGCTGGCAGTCCTAGAAGTACCGAGGACTGCCAGGAATTATGACAGTCCTAAAAGGGACATGCTCTACAGCAGGACTGCCAAAAATGAAATTGAGGCAGTCCTGAAAGGGACTTGTTGTACAGCAAGTCCCTTTCAGGACTGTCACAATTTCTGGCAGTCCTAAAGTCAAAATTCCCGAATGAAAAAACATGTTAGTGTTTATTTCAATCTTGATAATAGAGTGAAATATGCATTTTAGGGTTTATTTTCATGCATTCTTTGTGAGAAAAGAAGTATTTAAGCTTTATTTCCATGCATTTTAGGGTTTATTTAATTTTTTTGGTGCCATCGAAATTGGGAATGAGAAGGAAACTAGTGTGTTGATGGAGATGGTGATGATGGAAAGGGTGGAAAAGAAGAAGAAGATGATGAGAAGAAAACTAGAATTTTGATGGAGATGTGAGAATGGAAATGGTGGAGAAGAAGAAGAAGAAGAAGAAGAAGAAGAAGAAGAAGAAGATGGATAGAAGACGAAGAAGAAAGCTAGGATTTTGGAAGAGAGAGAGAGTAAAATTTAGAAATGAGAGTAAAATTTGGGCTTTGGGGTGTGGGGTTTGGACAACCCCATGAGTAGAAAATTTGGATAGCCCCAGTAAATTCTCCTCAAAAATTGGCAAGCCCCAATCATGGGTAGCCCTGATCAACTTTTGATGTGCCCTTATAAATAGCTTTTTCTAATGGCACCACCAAGTTTACTGGGGAGCAGCCCAAAAATGTTTGTAAATATTACAAGTTTGCCATCAATTTTTGTTACTTGGGGGCAGCCCAACATTAGGTATAAAAGGCAACTTTTCTATTTTTTTCTCTCTTCCTCCCTCTACTCTTTTCTTCTCTCCCTCAACTCTTTTCTTCTCTTCCTTCCCATTTTAGGTCATAGAATATAACCTAGCCAAAATTCTCCCCCAACCTACATTTTGGGAAGATTGTTGGTAAAATCTCTAGTAATAGTGTCATTGACTTCTTCCATTTATTGGTAAGTCATCAAATTAATATTTGTTTAAAGTTTTAAACATGAATTTCACATATAAAAGTTGAATTATGTGTTTAATGTAGAAAAAAATTGAACATGGAAGAACCCGGGTCATCAAATGTTGTAGACTCTCTTCCCGCAACGTCCGAAGAACACTTTGATGTTTCGGAAGCCCTCTTGGTAACTAAATTTTAACTTTTTATCGGGTAAAAAATTGGATTGTGACACAAAGGACTATCACCTCTCTGGCAGTCCAGATCATAGATTAGGACTGCTAGAGAGGTGACAGTCCTCCACAAAAAAGACACAGTTATCCAGAGTAAAGTTTCCCAAAAAAATGTTGGAACGAAGAAATGTGGTTGTCCATTCACGATCCATATTAAAAACGAAGAAGAAGGAAAGTCGACAGTAGAAATGAAAAATGGAACCCACAACCATGAGATTGCCGAAACACTATTGGGTCATCCATATGTCGGACGGTTGAACAATACGGAGAAGAAGATAGTCGAAGACTTGTCCACTTCCGGAGTTGCACCGAGACAAATATATTTTGTCATACGACATGAAGATGAGAAGAACAAGTCTACAATAAAGTCAATATACAACGCCCTATCTACTTCGAACGTTGTCCGGACGAAATCAAGAATGGCGATGCAAAAAGTGCTTAAGTTGCTTGCCGATAATCATTATGTTGAGTTCCATAGAAGACATCCCCAGAGTAATGAAGTCATTTCAATCTTTTGGGCTAATCCCGATTGCACAAGTCTGGCCAGGTCTTTTGTCGATATGTTAGTCCTTGATTGCACATACAAGACCAATAAGTTCAAGATGCCTCTCTTTCATGTTGTCGGGTTCACCTCTACTTGGAAAACATTTCCAGTGGCATTTTGCTTCACGAAGAGTGAAAAACTTGAAGACTACACATGGGCATTGAAGAAACTGAAAATACTTTACACCGGTCATACAGAGCCGTCAGTTCTTGTTTCCGACAGAGAGTATGCCCTAATTAATGCTATTCGTATTGTTTTTCCTCAAGCAGACAACGGACATTCTAACCTATGTACTATAGGTCAAATCGGGGATCACTTTGTCATACTAAAGATGATCGGTCACTCTCCGATTCCTCCACCTTCAACAGTTTGGTACAAAAGATCCCATGTCGAAGCCATCGCTTGGACCACACCTTTCGTTGATCAAATCAACCATTGTAAGAAGTTGTTGAAGTTTGAGGAGCCAAGAGACTTACCTACTGGCCACTACGACGTCAAAATCGACTGAGTATGGATATATTTACAGTTTGACATTTTGTATATGAAGTACCACTTTTGTATACAGTAAATTATGAAAGTGAAATATGAAGTCCACTAACCTATATGGAGTAAATTTTGTATACAGTAAATTTTGCGTATTGGACTTACCTATATAGAGTACCACTTTTGTATACAGTGAAATATGAATTCCAGTAGGTTTTCCACTTTTACCTGTGTGTTATCTATGTTATATGTGTTTACTTGTGTGCTATATGTGTTATATGCGTTTACATGTGTGCAAGTATCTGTATCAAAATATACCAATTTGTTAAAGTATCAGAGCTAGTATCAGAACTGCCACAACCCTGGCAGTCCTTCATTAGTGTAGGACTGCCAGGGTTGTTGCAGTCCTAATTGAAACTCTCTGTTAGGACTGCCACAATTAGGACTGCCATAACCCTGGCAGTCCTACACTAATGAAGGACTGTCAGGGTTGTGGCAGTTCTGATACTAACTCTCTGTGAGGAGAGTTTGTATTTGAAACTCTCCTAACAGAGAGTTTCAATTAGGACTGCCACAACCCTGGCAGTCCTACACTAATGAAGGACTGCCAGGGTTGTGGCAGTCCTGATACTAACTCTCTATGAGGAGAGTTTGTATTTGAAACTCTTCTAACAGAGAGTTAGTATTTGAAACTCTCCTCACAAAGAGTTAGTATCAGGACATGTGTGTGTATACTCTCTCTTTGGATACCTAATTGAAACTCTCTGTGAGTAGAGTTTCTATTTGAAACTCTCCTCACATAGAGTTAGTATCAGGACTGCCACCCATCAGGTAGTCCTACATTAGTATAGGACTGTCGGGGGGGGGGGGGGGGGTGGCAGTCCTATTTGAAACTCTCTGTGATAAGAGTTTTAAATACAAACTCTCCTCATAGAGAGTTAGTATCAGGACTGCCACAACCCTGGCAGTCCTACACTAATGAAGGACTGCCAGGGTGCTGGCAGTCCTAATTGAAATAGAGAGTTTCAAATAGGACTGCCAGGGTTGTGGCAGTCCTGATACTAACTCTCTGTGAGGAGAGTTTGTATTTGAAACTCTCCTCACAGAGAGTTTCAAATAGGACTGCCACCCCCCTGGCAGTCCTATACTAATGTAGGACTGCCTGGTGGGTGGCAGTCCTGATACTAACTCTATGTGAGGAGAGTTTCAAATAGAAACTCTCCTCACAGAGAGTTCAATTAGGTATCCAAATAGAGTTTATACACACACATGTCCACATAAACATATCTACTATTACGTATCCAAATTACGACAATCAGATACAACTTACATAAAAAATAACAACATATCCGACAAAATATCAACAAGTCAAGTTTTCAAACAATATCAAAAAATAACAAATTATTCGACAAATTATCCAAAATAAAGTATACGACAAAATATCCTAAAATCCACAAGTCAAGTTTCCAAACAACAACAACAACCAACCACATCCAAATACAAAATGATTTTGAACATCCAATTACATTCATGTCGGGCCTTTGTACGAGACTCCATATTATGCATGAAGGGGAACGTGACCTCGTCGTCGATACGCTCCAGCTCGTTGGCGATCGTGACACAGTTCTCACTCTGGCAACCTCCTCGGAGTGTCCTGGCCAATTCTTTTACCCTTTTAGACTGTAAATGAAAGTATCAGTGAATTAAGTCTACAAACATGAAAATCTTAGGATGACTACAAATATGGAACTCACCTTCTTCACCAATGAAGCATACAAGATATTTTTTGAAGGAAGAGGTCCAATAGCTCCCACGGCCACGGGACCCGGGTTTGTAGGGTTCGACAACTTAGGATGTCTGACACCCAGGAAGTATGGCATGTAGTCCTCGCTGTAGTCGGCCATCTCCTTGACCGGTTGTCATTCAGATTCCCGAAGTACATGCCATTGCCACTCGGAGTAGAAGTCGGTCACCCAGTCGAATTTTGCCGGTTTATAATTTAAAGGTTGGGTTCCGCGCGGAGGCTCCAACATCCGTAGTGTGCATTTCGGCACAGTTTGCACGAAGCCAAACTGACGAAGTACACGATCAGGCATGTACGACTCCGTGATCTTATAGCATGTGATTATGCCATGAAATAAAGCAACTGGTTGGACTTCACGATTCTTTTCGCGTAAATCCCGGTATGGATTCCAAAATATATGTAGGAAAACAGTTAACAGCAAAACAAAATTAACATAAAAAAGTAAGTCAAAATCTAGGACCTCTTCTAGCACCAAATTGCTTAGTACTTCACGAATAGAAGCCAGTGTTTTGAGAATTTTTGGTTTCCAGCTGCTTGGGCCTCCATCGACACACTCTAGGAAGGTATTCAACATACCCTGGGTTCAGCTCACCCCGCCTGAGCATCGGAAAGTGCTCGTATATCCATGCCTATTCAATTTATAAATGAATAGTCAAAAATTAAACAACAAAATGAAGTATACGAGATTAAATTGTTAGAAGTTTTCTTACATGTAGCAGAGTCTGACATCCGGCCATTGTCTTAGTCCCGACACGGGCTGCGATGCCGAGCTCGCGGTAAAGATTGGCTAGTATACCGCTTCCCCAGGATATATCAATGAAGTCATCCACTTCAAATAAATTCAAAATGTACCTAGCATGTATCGAGGTTCCGGACTTGTCCGAAATGCTGACTGATCCTAGGGCGAAGAGCATGTACGCACGGGCCACTGTGTTGACCGTTTCATCATCATCGTCATCCACCTCCGTATCCATAAAGTGTTCCACCAAAAATGACAGAGGAATTCCATAAGACTTCTTGAAGCCGGACAAGATTGTAAAACTGGTAGCCTCAACTCCAAGGTGACTTGAGATAAACTTGACTATCTTCTCATACCATTTTAGGGATTTCTCATTGTTGTAATGCTCTTTGGTCATGACGCGCCCGGTAACTGGCAGCACCAGTACCTGGTAGATGTCGTCAAATGTAATGGTCATCTCCCATGCTGGGAGATGAAATGTGTTGATCTTCGGGTGCCATCTCTCCACAAAGGCGGATATGAGGGCACTATCCATTGTCCTATAGGCGTGTCGTGCCAAATTGTGCAAGCCGTTCGATATGATTTTGCTCTGGACGGCCTCCGATAAGCTTTCAAACTTCCAGGACACGGTTTTCTTTCCGTGACTCACAGCCCTAAGCATACGATATGTCATATGTATGTCGAACAACAGGAAAATATAACAATTATGAAATACATATATATATATTTATATATATATATAGTATACTAAACTGGTAGCTTACAAACGTAATATACATACCCGATTCTTCCATATTTTATACGCAAAGTAGTTCTCAAAAGAAACCAACATTGAGCAACCAGGCGGACGAACAGGCGGCTCAGAAGGACCGGCATCCTCAGATGGAGCAGAACCGCCGTCACGTGATAGGAGTCGGCCAATTGGCACGTCGTTGTCGTCGTCATCGGAAGAACGCGGAGGAGTAGGAGGAACTCGTTGCTTCGACCGAGCTTCGGGTGCCGATGGCTGCGTCCGAGACCAAGCTTGGGGCGCTGGTTCGAAAATTCTAATCGGGCGCTCGAGAGGACGTCCCTCGCGTTCCTTCCTTTTTGACGCGGTGGGCCGTATTCTTTTGTTAGCGGCCGGAGGACTGCAGGACAACATACAGTTATTAAATAATAGAAACGAAAATAGGACTATTACCCCCCATATGAGCATCATGTATTTACCCCCCTCCCAATATGAGCATCACGCTATTACCCCCCCCCACCCCACCCCCACCCCCATCCCTACCCCCACCCCCATATGAGCATCATGTAACTAATTACATTAGGACTGCCAGGGTTGTGGCAGTCCTAATGTAAAGTAAGACTGCCACACTCCCTGCAGTCCACTTGTGAAAGAGGACTGCAGGGAGTGTGGTAGTCCTACTTTACATTAGGACTGCCACAACCCTGGCTATCCTAATGCTTTCAGCCTCGACTGTAGCAGCTGAACGGCCAAAACGATACGATCGTTTGTCGTGTTCTAGGGTTAGAATTTCAAGAATAAATGTGGGATTTTTCATGTTCGAAAATTCCATCCATGAACCCTAAAGAGATTCTAAACCTAATTTATCAAAACTTTTTAGAGAATTAAGAAATATCCTAAGATTTTGAATAGAATGTAGAAAATTATAGAAGAAATTAGGGAAGACCATACCTAGAATCCGATGATTGTTTCGACTTGCGTGTCATCTCTTCGAATCTTGGAATATTGTAGAAGAAATTTTGGTGGAGGAATTGGGAATGGAGTGGTGGAGAAGAGAGTAGGGTTTTGGGAGAGCTTTTCTTTTGATAGAGAGAGAGAGAGGAAAATGAGAAACGGGAAGGAAATAAGAGTTTGGGGGGTTGGGCTGTCCCCAAGCAACTTGTGGTCAGTCCCCCGCAAAAGTTCCACCTTCTTGGGCTGCCCCCAAGTAAGGGCTACCCCCAAGTAAACTTGGTAGTGCCCTTAGAAAAAGCCAAATTTTATAGCACAAAATTTTTATTCAAACCTAGTTTGAACTGCAAGCCTTGAATGCTTCATCTAATCAAACTCTTTCTCGTAGTTACTTATCCGTTAAAAAGAAATAGTTTCAGAAATAAGTACACTTGTTACAAATATTTACTAGTATTCCATTTGTTAACTATCAAAGTTAAAGAAAGCTAATTAATATAGTGGAAATTTTGTTGTTGTGGCTGTTGGAAAGTGAATATATATTTTACTTGAATTATTAAATAAAAATGTTTTTATTAAATTTTCACTAGGTGTGTCCAATGTGCTACGAATCTATCTATTATAGAGACGTGTCCCTTCCGAAGATTGTGTCTACTCATATTGTGTCTCTTTGTCATCTATAAAAGTATAAGTGTTTAAATAATTCAATGACGCAATTCATACATCAAACACTAATTCTAAGAGAGAGAGAAAGAGAGAGAGAGACTACCTACATTGCTTCGTTCAGTTCCTGCAGTATGAAGTGCTACTACCGAAGGAGAAGACTTGAGAGAAGCGAAAGCATATGAGCGTCTCCAACCCTATTATCTTGTTTTGTGTTGTGATTCCTATGTAGCATGAGACATAAGACAATGTCTTTTCTATGTGGCAAGTTGATATTCACACAAGACAATGAGATTAAAAAGTGTTCTCCAATACAAAAGTATTGAGAAGACAATAAAAAGTATTTTTTGCAACTTCCAAGACAACTCCTCCACTTCTTCATTTTTTTATAAATATTTCTATTCATAATTGATGATGTGGAGACAAAGTCATTGTGAAGTGCATTGTCTAGATCTAGACAGCCAACTTCACATTGTCCTTGCCATGTCATTGTCATGTCAACTTTATGATTTATTCTACATTTGCATTGGAGAATAATTTTTGAAATGAAAGCAAATAAATCCAAAAATAAAATTACAAACTAAAAAGCAATCTCTCTCTCTCTCTCTCCAAAGCAAATAAATCCAAAAATAAAATTACAAACTAAAAGGCAATCTCTCTCTCTCCATATATATATATATATATATATATATATATATATATATATATATATATATATATATATATATATATATATATATATATATATATATATATATCAGATGACCTCTAGCCTAGTGGTTAAGAGAGATGCATGCGGCCCGAGTGGTCAGGAGTTCGAATCCCAGTGGGAGCGATTCCAAAAACAATTTACCTGGTTCCAAAATATATATATATATATATATACATATATATATATATATATATATATATATATAGAGAGAGAGAGAGAGAGAGAGAGAGAGAGAGAGAAAGAGGGAACATTTGAATCTTGTGCATCTCATTACTGTATATATATACATATGGGCCGGCTATACACCCCCCATGAGTTACTTAGCACACCCCATATAACTTAAGTTAAAAATTAGATCAATGTTAAAAGACACATATACCCACAAGACCTTCCTAGCACACCCCACCAGCCTTCCCATAGACCCATATATCCACATGACCTTCCTATCACACCCCACCATCCTTCTCATTCTTCCTTCTTTTATTTTCATCTTCTTCTCCAACACAACCCCAAAACCCTAGAAAAACCCTAAGTTGAAATTTTGAAGAAGCCATCATGGAGGAAGGAAGTCCATCTGAAAGACACAATGTACGTACTCTCTCTACCTTCTTTCTCGTTTTGAAGGATCAGAATTAGTATGAGAATCGTTCTAACGTAAAAACGAAAAAAAATCCGCGATAAGTACGATCAACACAGGTCGAACTTACCACTATGTGTTCGACCTGTGTTGGTCGAACATTTCATGTAACGTTCGACTACAGGTGTTCGAACATCAATATCATATTCGATAAATGTAAGTCGAACATATTTTGGAACATCCAACCTGTAACGGTCGAACAGTAGTGTTATGTCCGACTAATTGCGGTCGAACAATGTGTTTTTAGATTTAATTTTTTTGTTCAACTTAGTAAGGAAATGTCTTTTTCTTTTTAGGTAAACACTCCAAATGACACTAAAATGAACAATGAAATGAGCATTGTTAACTATCCCATGTATGAACAAGTTGATTTATCATAAGAATTTCGGACGAATGAGATATTTGATAATCGTGAATTGTTATTGAGGTGGGCACGAACGATAGAAAGACATCATAATATGGTCATTTTGGTTAAACGATCCGATAGCGGGGATGGTGGAAGGCGAGCTCGGATAATTTTGGGTTGTGAGCGCGGTGGTAAATATTGGCCTCCTAAGACAAAAGTTGCTGAAGCAAATTTGGCGAACATTGAGAAGAAGCCAAGACGCAAAAAGCTTACGGGCACGAAGAAATGTGACTGTCTGTTTCAATTGAAAGGAGTACAATTCAATGACCTAGGACAATGGTCTTTGACGGTTATATGTGGCTCGCATAATCACCAAATCGGACGAAATTTGGTTGGACACTCATATACCGGTCGACTAACATCCGCTGAAGATCAACTTATGAAAGACTTGTCGAAGAACAATACAAGACCCAAAGATATATTTAGCACGTTAAAGAAATCTTTTAGTGAGAATGAGTCGACATTGAAGACAATTTACAATGCTCGACAAAAGCATATAGTTGTCGATCATGGAGGCCTATCTAAAATGCAATACTTGTTGGAAAAGTTGGACTCAGAAAAGTACTACTATCTAGATAGGAGATGTGAGCAAACCGATAAGGTGAAGGATCTTTTTTATGCTCACCCGACTAGTGTAGATTTGTTGCGTGCTTTTTCTAATATTTTATTGATAGATTGTACCTACAAGACAAACAGGTACAAGATGCCACTTTTGAAAGTGGTAGGGTCACATCCACAAATATTATATTTTCTGTGGCATGTGTTTATATGGAGGCCGAGCGGGAGGACAATTATATATGGGAGCTTAGTATGCTTAAAGGATTAGTGGATCAATCATGTTTACCAAAGGTGATTGTGACTGATCGTGAGATAGCACTTATGAATGCTATAAGCGTTACGTTCCCCAGCTCCACACACTTGCTATGTCAGTGGCATATTAACAAGAATATTTTGGCTAACTGCAAGAAGTTGTTTCGTACCAAGGAGAAGTGGGATTCTTTTAACAACTCATGGAATTCGTTGGTTCTTGCCGAAGATCAACTGAGATTCAATGAGTTACTTAGAAGATTGGAGCAAGATTTCTACGATTATCCAAAAGCAATTAATTATGCCATTAAGAATTGGATAGAGCCGTATAAAGAAAGATTTGTTTCGTGTTGGACTAACAATGTGATGCATTTTGAGAACACGACAAGTAGCAGGTACGTATCCTTAAACAATATTTTGCATATATATATGTTAATTACGTTATAATGTATAATTTTGACTGTATGAATTTCATACTCACAGGAGGGAGAGTGCACACGC
This sequence comes from Iris pallida, assembly GCA_029216955.1. NCBI lineage: Eukaryota > Viridiplantae > Streptophyta > Magnoliopsida > Asparagales > Iridaceae > Iris > Iris pallida. The sequence continues at coordinate 567,046 of JANAVB010037618.1, read as the reverse complement.
AAAATTGAAAAAATAGTTGGGCACTAGTCAATCAAATTTTGAGATCTCATAGAACATGATACATGATTTGTTGATCGCTCAACACAACCAAATTAAGGCCTCATTTGAGATGAGCCTTAATGTGGCACCATATTGTTATAGTTCTCCTCTATTCAAGAATATCCGAGGATTGGTGTCTCATCATGCACTTGGTAGGATTTTCGAGAAGAAGGGTATAGATAATACCGGTGTAGATCCGCTTCTTTGTGGTTGTGTGTTAAGGAGGACTTGCGGGTTACCTTGTGCACATAAACTTGCAAAGTTGAAATAGGATGGTCAGGTTATCCAGTTAGATATGGTTGACAGATTTTGGATGAAGTTGGATTATTGACCCTCCAAAACAGACAGTGTAGCTGATGCAGATGTCTGAAGCCGTTAGGTGGAGACCATGGGTACTATTAATCATATGTTCGATGCGGCTACCGATTCACAAAGGTTGTTGATGCTGAAAAGACTTCAGGAGATATCAGTTCCTTCGACATCTTCACTGCTTGAATCGTTGGGCTACAGATGACCTCGTGGTAGGCCAAGTAAAACGAAAATCTGCACTTCAAATTCGACGAAACGTGAACCAAGCAAATTTGAAATTATTGAGTCTGCTCACGATAGTTGTTCACCGTTGGAGGAAACTCTAATGCTCGATGGACCCCCTTCGGCAAAACTAATGCTCACTTCCATCCGAAGGAAAAAGCAAAATGTTCGATGGAAGTCACACACAATGCCACTGATATTGCATATATAGGACAAGTTCCACCTCAACATCATCTGTATGTGTTGCGTACAAAAAATGTACTAGGGGATGGACATTGTGTTTTCGATGCATAGGCCAAGCACTAGGGTTGGAGGAGGAATCTTGGCCAAAAGTTCGTAATGACCTCATCCAAGAGATCACAAACTTGGGAGATTTATACGGTAGATATAACTTGATTAAGGAGTCTCCGAAAAATGTACTTGAATCTTTGAATTACTTCGTAGCACCGATTTATGACCGCAAGTACTGGTGGTCATTCCCCGATATGTACTACTTGGCGGCGTCGGCCTACAACATGGCCATCGTATACATGCACGATGATATTAACGTTATGTTTCTACCTATGAGGACAGAAGTTCCAACCAACCCTCGGCTTGTATGAATGACATTTGTTGATACAAATTATTTCATCGTGGTAAATTTTATTTCCTAATGTAAGCTTTAGGTTGTATCATTTCATTGTGGTAAAAATTATATTGACATGTTATTATTTGTATGCAGGTAAATTTGGCCAAAGGCACACCGCTACCACCCATTATCGACAGATGGTCTACTTTGCGTCTTCCATGTGCTGCTGGTTGGGGCAAAATTTATAAACAACGGATTGAAAAGTATTGTAAAACTATTCCCTCCAAAAGCTCATTTGTTGATGGTGATCCGATTAGTTTGGACAATTAGTCCTATTGTAATTTAAATGTATGTTGTGAAAGACTCGTATGTTAATTATGATATTGGAATCAGAAATTGTACTTATTATGAGAAGTTCATTGTATCGGTATTATAAGAAGTTAAATGTATTGGTATTATGAGAAGTTCATTGTATTGGTATTGTGAATTGTGAATATGAATTGTGACTACGAACTTTGAACTCAGGTTCTGACATGATTAGTGTTTCAAATTATAATGTTTGACCTGTAATTTTCTTCATGCAAACACATTCTGCAATTTTTGCTTCAAATTGCACTGTTCGACCATTACAGGTCGAACAAATCTCTTATGTTTGACCATTACAGGTCGAACATGTGTTGCACAGTTCGACCTGTATTGGTCGAACAGAAGAGATTTGTTCGACCTGTAATGGTCGAACAGAAGACAGATGTATGACAAATATTGGTCGAACAGTACAATTTTGAGCAAAAATTACATTAGAACCTGAGTTCAAACTTCATAGTCACGATTCATATTTACAATTCATATAACCAGAGTTCAAACTTTGTAGTCACGATTCATATTCACAATTCACATAACCTGAGCACATATAGTCAAACAAAATGAGCACAGTTATGATAACCCGAGCACAGTTATAATTAACAGACTTCATTAACCTGAGCACAGTTATAATTAACAGAGTTTATAATATGAGTACAGTTATAATTAACAGAGTTTATAACATGAGCATAGTTATCATAACCTAAACACAATTCACTAGACAAAATGACAAAATGGGACACTTTCAAAGTTCAAAGTTCAAAGTTACGAGGGACTACAGAAATCTACGATCTGTGACGCCTTCGACTCCTACTAGTAGACGCCCGCTTTGAAGATTCTGGTGGTTCTTCAGGCGCGATCTTCAAAGAACGATATGCGCCGACTAAAGCTGAAACTAATATTGATGTGTCTGGTCCCTCTTTATTCTCTATCCATTACCGATAGACCGGCTCTAAATACCCCAAAGCATTTTTGATCATTTTCCATGGTTGTGGCCCTGTCTGGGTAGATGTAGTGCCGACAGCGGTAGAGACGTTCTCTGGATCCTGGATGATAGGATGTGAAAACGTCCTATACCAATCCATATAATCGTCTAAACACTCCCATGCGGGGTTTGCAGCTCTCCTACGGACTTCGATCGATAGTACATATGGCTGCTCCAGAATCGAAAGTAGCCTCCCAAAACATCCCACGTTAGGTTGTACTTCTGGTCCGTATTTCCCCGACGGACAATGCTTGGAATCAAAGGAAAATCAGGTATCTTCTGGAGTAAGCCAAATTGTCGAAGCACACGGTCGGGATGATACGGCTCTACACAGTCAAAGACACGTATGCTTCAATGGTAGAAAGTGACATTGTCCCGAGGATAAGAGTCCCTCATCCCATTATAGGGTGTCCAACTGACCTACATCATAAAATAAAGAAATTAGTAATACGTAGAACACATTAATAAATGGTGTAAATGAATGTAATAACACTCACATTATGTACTTGAAGATTGTCCAAAACCTCCCTGTTATGACCCGCTCTCGAATAATCGGACACGAGTCGGATATGCCCAGCCTTTGTCGTTAGACACGATAAAGTAAGCTGTACCAATTTCTAGGGGAAACTACAAGTCCAGATAATAATGAATATAAACCACATCATCTAATATCGAATCCCAGAATCAAATACAAGTCTAAGAGTTATTACATTTCCAGCAAATGAAAAGTAAACTGATGTCTCTAACACAAAGTTCAATGAACTACAAAATAGGTACTAGGCCTCCTCAGCCTCCAAGTCCAGAGCAACATCAGCTGGCTCATAGGTGCCTCCAGGCTCCTGCCTGTAATAAGTGTCACAGATAGCCTCCAACTCACCTGCAACATATCCTAGTCAGGAGCGGAAATAAGTATATCCAAGGAAATAAACATGAACATCATGGTAAGGAAATGAATACATAAAAATATAAAGTACGAGAAATGAGAACATGACATGGAACCTGAACATGAATACTGAAAAATAAATACAGGAAACATAAAATGAATCCTAAACATGAAATACACAATGAACCTGAAGTGTATAATATATTGAAATACATCCAGAGTGTGTGATCGGCTTGGGTAGATTCAGGGAACATGAAATGGTACGGCTTCGGTCCCGCGTGCACGATGCGGGGCCTAAGCTATTCACATGAATAGTAACTCGGGTTTGATCACACATCTGTAGTATTTCCCCTCCCAGACACAAGTAAAACTTAAGGAACCAGATACCAGACAATCTCGTGAAGTATCGTGTCAACCAGAAGATACAATAATGAATATACAAGACATGAAGAAATGGACAAGTACCCGAGGAATATACTTGCCTTGCTCAGGGTGATCAAGTGGGGGTAGTGATGCTGGATATCCTCCTGTCAAATAATTTATAATATTTTATTGAGTTAACAGTTAACAACTAAATTTATTTAACATAAATATAAGCTACTAACTATTTCGTAGATTTATAGAACATGCTTATGGTTAACCTTTATATCTAAACTTCACCAACCATGGCACTCCTAGTTAAAAGCTCAAGTATTCATCCCACCCAATATTCCTAAACATGAATGCTCCTATAGGTTATCATAATATTAAATATACTCTAGAATATATATATATATATATTGATATGAACTACAATTATTAGCTAAAGGGACCTGGCAACTGACAGTTCTAAGGTTAAGTCCCAACTAAGACTTATACAATTTCAGTCCTAAAACAGGACATGGAAACAATTCAGTCCTCGGTAGGACATTGAAACAGTCCAGTCTTGGGT